>CAUYRH010023535.1:0-52352 GCA_963574655.1 Perodicticus potto
ACAAAGTGAAACTCCTACCTCCAAAAGAAAGAAAGAAAGAAGGAAGGAAGGAAGGAAGGAAGGAAGGAAGGAAGGAAGGAAGGAAGGAAGGAAGGAAGGAAGGAAAGAAGGAAAGAAGGAAAGAAGGAAAGAAGGAAAGAAAGAGAAAAGAAAAGGAAACAAAAGAAAAAATGCTCAACATCTCTAATCATCAGGGAAGTGCAAATCAAAACCATGATTGATCGCTGGAGCTCAAGAATTGCACAGCAGCCTATACAAGAGCGAGGTCCATCTCTACTAAAAATAGAAAAATTAGCCAGGCTTGGTGGTGGGTGGCTCAGCTACTCAGGAGGCTGAGGCAGGAGGATCACTTGAACCCAAGAATTTGAGGTTGCTGTGAGCTAGGCTGACATCATGGCATTATGGCCTGGGCAACAGAGTGAGACTCAGTCTTAGAAAAAAAAAAAAAAGCCCACAAGAGATATTAACTAACTACAGAGAGAATGGCTTTTATCAAAAAGTCCCAAAACATCAAATGCTGGCATGAAAGTGAAGAGAAGGGAAACACACATACACTATTGTTAGGACTGAAAACTAGTGCAGACTCTATGGTAGGTAGTATAGAGATACCTCAGTGAACTACAAGTAGACCTATCATTTGATCAAGCAATCCCACTAGGCAATTTACCCAAAGGAAAAAAAGACATTTTACCAAAAAGACACTTGCACTCAAATGTTTATAGCAGCAAAATTTGCAATCACAGAAAAATGTGGAAACTACCCAAGTGCCCATCAATACATGAGCGAATTAATAAAATGTGGTATATGTACACTACGGAGCACCACTCAGCCACATAAAAATGGTGCTCCAGGATCTTTTGTGACAACCTGGATAAAACTGGAGACCGTTCTTGCCAAGTGATGTATTCTAAGGATGGAAAAACAAACCCCACATGTGCTCAAAACTAAATTGGAACTAGTCAATCAACACTTCTGTGCATGTGTGGAAGTGAAACTCAACAAGAATCAACCAGGTGGGAGGAGGTAATAAGGATGGGGGTAACTCTCACCTAACTGTACACACATTCTAAGTGAAGGACACACGAATAACTCTGAGTTCAAATGTACAAAAGCAAATTTTGTAGCCACAACATGTGTACCCTTATAATATTCTGAAAGAAAAACAAATAAAATGCATTATACGAGAAAGAAGCTTGTGATTTCTTGATGAAATCTTCCAGCCCGATGAACCACATTGAAAAACTCCCGAACTGATGAGTGATGATGTTGCCACTAAACAGACAATGGATAACTCTTATTTCCCTGGATGTCTAGCAGACATCTAAACATGTCTCCATTCTTCCTGGTCTCCCCAGCAAAGCATCTTCTCCCATGGTATTCACCATCTAAATAAATGATGCTTTTATTTTTCTAGTAACTCAACTTATGATATCTTGAGTTATCCTTGACTCCTTTCTTTCTCTCACATGCCAAATGTTTTCTAATCCATCGGTAAATCCTGTTGCATTTCTACCATCAAAATATATTCTCATTCAATCACTTCTTACAACTCCACCATTTACTTACTATCTTTGTCCAAGCTGATATTTCTATTTGTCTGGATATTCTACTTTTATTTATTTTTAAATTTATTTTTTATTTCAAATTAATATGAGGGTACAAATTTTTAGGTTACATTGTTCTCACTTCCAGGGTAAAGTTCCTGTTGTAAAGGCGCCCCTCACCCAGGGGGTGTGTTATGGGTACGTTAGGTGAGATCCCGCCTCCTGCCCTCCCGTCTTCTGCCAATCATCCTCCGCCCTCCCTCTCCCTCCTCCTTCTTCCCCCCGACTAGACTATATTTGGGTTTTATTGTTCTTATGAGCATGTAATTGCTTATATACTGGTTTTCTATTAGTATGGAGTACATTGGATATTTATTTTTCCATTCTTGCGACACTTTACTAAGGAGAATGTATTTCAACTCCATCCGGTAAGTGTAAAAGATGTAAAGTCTCCACCTTTTTTAATGGCTGTGGATGTTCTACTTTTAACCTGTCTTAGTATACAAGACACTGTATCTTGGTCAAAACTGTAATACTAATTAATATTGCATATTCTGTAATATATAGAGTACTATATATTCCCATTCCAGCAGCCAAAAGAATCTTTTAAAAATCTAAGTTATAACATGTCATCCTTTTGCTCCAACCTCTCCAGATAGATTTACTTCTCATGCAGAGAAAAATTCTAAATTCTTATAATTGCTTAAAAGGTTCTATATCATCTGGTTCCTTGCTTGTTTACTTTATTTCCACTATTTCTCTTTTGCTCACATGCCAGCAGCCTGGCCTTTTTGCTTACTGGCATGTACCACCCTGTTGTTGTTTCAGAATCTCTGTATTTTCTGTTCCCTCTGCCCTGGATCATTTTCTCCCAGATAACTTTTTGCTGGATCTTTCATTTCCTTCTGACTGTGGTTGAAATCTCAACGTCTCAGCGAGACTTGCCCTGCCTGTTATGTATGTGACCGCTGCTGCTCTCTCTCCTTTCTGTCTTCTTTTCGGCTGTTTTTGTCCATGTGCCACCAACTGCTATTTAATATATATTACTTATGCTTTGGTTCATCGTTTTCACCCATTTCCGAGAGTCTGAGCTCCACAAAGAGACTCAAATCTGATTTGTTCACTGCTGTCAGTATTCCTAGCACCTAGAACAGTGCCGGGAACATAAAAACTCGATAAACGTTTATTGAGTGAGTGAATGGATTAATTATTTGTGACTGCATTTTGTATACACATTTCCTCAATGAAAAGATATTTCTCTCAGTTTAACCTGGTAGATAGCGTCATATTTCTGATTGATCTTCTCTGAGATGCTGTTAGTGGTGTTACAAAATTTTAAAACTGCTAAACTCACCACAGTAGATTTATTTAATAATTGAGATGGTCTGAGGGATATATGAATTGATGTTCATTGCAATTTTTCTTCATTTCCATTGACTCTAAGAAATAATTAAAAGACATTTTCTACCTTACTCCTAAGCACAAAGATCAATGGGCAAATTGGGTATTGCTTTTTTTGTTTGTTTCAAATGCAATACTGCCTAGAGAATTAGACAACAGTCACTCAGCTGGTTATCTACTGCCATATAACAAACCATCCCTAGATGCAGTGACTTAAAAATCACAAGGACATTAATTTTTCATGAGTCTCAACTGGAGAAAGTTTTGACAGGATATAGCTTGTCTCTGCTACACTTGGCATCACATGGGGGTGGCTCAAAGGCTAGGGGCTGGAGTTATCTGAAGGTTTGCAGGGGATTCTGACCATCAGCTGGAACACTTTGAAATGCCTCCACCTGTGGTTTGGGCTACCCCACCACATGGCCACTGTGTTCTAAAGGTGAACATTCCCAAGACAGAAGCTCAGGTAGAAGGCATATCACCTTTCATAAACCAGCCTCGAAGTCACCCATTGCCATTTTGGATGTATTCTGTTTGTCAAGGATGTTACAAAGTTCTATTTGATTTTAACTTCAGGAGAAAGAGAGTTTACCTCTTCATAGGGATGTGACATGATTCTGAAAGAGCATGTGAGACCAGTGATATTGTCATGACAATTTTTTGAAAATACAAACTGGCACAGCTATATGGTATTTGATGTGTTTTGAGCTCTGTGTTGATTTTTTTCTAATTTTTAATTTTTTTATTAAATCATAGCTTTTATTAAATCATTAGTGCAATCACGGGGTACAATGTGCTGGTTTCATGTACAATCTGAAATGTTTTCATCAAACTGTTTAACATACCCTTCATGGCATTTTCTTAGTTATTGTATGAAGACATTTGTATTCTGCATTTAGTATGTTTCGCCTGTACCCTTCTAAGATGCACCATAGGTGTGGCCCCACCAATTACCCTCCTTCCACCCCAACCTCCCCCCTCCCCTTCCTTCCCATATTCTTGTGCTATAGATGGGTTAGAGCCTTCACATAAGACCTTTAAATTAGCTTCATAGTAGGGCTGAGTACATTGGATGCTTTACCAATTTTTTAAATTTTTCCTCTCAGCGGAATTGAACATCATCTTGACCTACTTTAATATTTTTGAGAAAATAGCAAAAACAATATAACAATATAAAACAATATAATGGAGGAAAATGTTTTCAACAAACAGTTCAGGAAAAATTGGACATCCACATGCAAAAAAGATGTATCTAAATACAAATGTTATATTTTTTGCTATAATTAACTCAGATCATATATTTAAATGTACTAAATCTAGAAGATAAGAGTATATCTAGATAACTTTGAGTTTGCTGGTGACCTTTTATATGTGATACTAAGAATATATAAACAACTCTTAAGTTGCAACATAAGAAAATCAACAACTGGCCAGTTATGGTGGCTCACAGCTATAATCATAGCATTCTGTGAGACTTAGATGGGTGGATTGCTTGACTTTAGAGGTTGGAGACCAGCCTGAGCAAGAACAAGACCCTATCACTACTAAAAACAGAAAAATCAGCAGGGTGTTGTGGTGGGTGCCTATAGTTCCAGTACATGGGAAGCTGAGGCATGAGGATTGCTTGAGGTTTCTGGAAGCTATAATGTCATGGCACTCAAGTGATGTCTATCACTCATGGTGACAGTGAGACTTTGCCAAAAAAAAAAAGAGAGAGAAGAAGGAAAGAAAGAAAGGAAGGAGGGGGATGAAAAAAAAGAGAAAATTAAAAATCCAATTATAAAATGGGTCAATGCTATTAACAAATACTTTAGCAAAGAAGACATACTGATAACAAATAGGCACCTGAAAAGATGTTCCACATCATATATCATTATTGAAGTTGAAATTAATACAACAATGCAACACCACTATAACCTGTTAGGATGACCAACATATAGATTACTGACAACATCAAGTGCTGAAGAAGCAGTGGAGCAATAGGAACTCCCATTCATTGCTGAGGGGAATCAAACTCAAAATCTTCCAAAGCCACTTTGAAAGACTGGCAGTTTCTTTCAAAATTAAACATACTCTTACCATAAAATCTCGTCATCACATTCCTCTATCCAAACTAATTGGAAACTATTTCTGCACAAAAACTGCACTCAGATGTTTATAGAAGTTTTATTCATGATTGTCAAACTTAGCAACAACCAAGATGTCCTTCAGTAAGGGAAATGGATAAACTGGTACATCCAGACAATGGGATACTATTCAACATTAAAAAGAAGTGAGCTGTCATGTCATTATATTTTTGTTCAAACTAAAGGAAAGTACAATACCAAGAGTGAACCTTAGTGTAAACTATGGTCTTGTGGAATAATGATGTGCCAGTGTAGGTTTGTCAGTTTTAATAAATACATTGCTCTGGGAATGTTTGTAGTGGAGAAGGTTTTGTGTGCATATGTGTGTGTGGACAGGGAGTATAATATCTGTAGGATTTTGTACAGATAATAGGATTTTGGTAGGAACCTAAGACTTCTTTAGAAATATTTTTTTAAAAAGAGCCCTTGGCATGGGTTGGAGATTGGGTGGTAACCCTCTTTCTAGATTTTACTTAAAAAAGGGTGGCGCACTCGGCCTCCAAGACTACTAAGATTATAGGCGTGAGCCACCATACCTGGTCTTTGGGAGTTTTTTAAGAAATATTTCTTCTTTCACTAAGTCTTCAAAGATTGTACAGAAATGAACTTTTTAGTTTTTTTATTCTTATGCTTATGGATAATATTCTGACACAAAGACTCATGTGTTACAGAATATAAAGATGGAGTGCTAAACAGTATTACTGGTAATAAATTCAAACTAAAGCCAGAGATGTACCTGATAATACGTTTTGAGAACCATAGAACCAAGTATATGATATAACAACATTATATCATTGACATCTCACATCCCACTTTTAAAAATTGACATTAATATCAAGAATAAAAAATAAATGTCAAGTATAATCCTTAACATAATAGTAGATGTTCATTTTCTTTCTTTATTCTACTTTTACTTTTAACCTCACTCTGTAACTATATTGCAGTGGGCCAAATATTATCTTCTCAAGTCTATAATGGCTCATCTTCACAAAATGACAGCCTTGCTTCAAAATATTTGTTTCAGAGCTGAGTTATATATTCAGATAAAATGTATGGAACATTGAGATTCTAAAAGCATTATAATAAGTCTAAGGAAATTTTTTGTATTTCAAAATGTACTTTTTGCTTAAGAATTATTTAAAATGTAGACGTTGAATGTGGACCAGTTAAAAAAATTAAGATGATTTACATTTCCACACATTTTAAAACATGCACTCCTATCATTTTCAAATATTTTACATTTATGTCAAACTTTCAGATTAAATAAATGTTTTTAAATTACAATATTTTTTATCTCTTTGAATAAACTTGTTCTAATTTAACACATTTTGTATTCGTCAACTTTTCTGGAACTCTTTTATCAAAAACACTTTATAAGATTTATTGACATTATTGCACTCACCAATTTATCTTAAATTTATTGTATTCCTTCTTTATATTCATTCAGAGAGCTAGAAAGAATCAATTATAACTGCCTATACTTAGGGAAAAAAATTGACCTGTATATTATTTTCATTTATCAATAAGGGTAATTCAGTCATGATTTATTTTATTGAAACATGTGATATAATCTCTGTAAGTTTGCAGTGTAACAGAGGTTATATGATATGGGCATAAATCACTAGTATGTAAAACATCTTGCAACAATTCCTATAAAATCTGCACAAAGAGTCATGGAAAGTATTTTGTCTAGATCCCAGAAGACTCCATGAAGGAAGAAGTATTTGAATTGGCTTCTAAAAGAGCTGTAGATCAATCCATTCAATTGTCAATATCCACTTACACTGCATTTTAAATCAATGAGTTGCCGCTTCTTTATGACGCTACTCATTCTCTACAGGTCATTTTCATTCTATTTCTACCTTGCATTATAATATTTTGTTTCTTATTCCTTTTATCTTCCATTGTAAATTTCTCTTCTGGCTATAGAATATTTAATAGAGTCAGGTAAGCATGATAACAACTGCAGGTAGAATACGCATGTGCAGAACAGTCAATAGTGAATTGTGGCCACTGTTTTCCCTGGAAACTGGCAAAGCACCTCAGATGCTAATTATTCTATTCCTTCTTATTCCATCTTAAGTATACAAATACATACACATAGGTACACAAAAGCACACTCTGGGCCACCAAGATCTTCTTCACATTTTGCTTTCTAAATTCTAATTAAAAATAATAAAGGCCAAGTTTATATATTAAATGTTAGTTGACAACGCGCAAGCCGTTGCCCCCAAACCATTTTGTTCCCATGATTTTGATTAATTTGAGAATTTGAATGAGCAAACCAAGTACATATTTAAATATCACCTTTATAAAATGTTAGAGAATGAATGTAGTTTATGACTGTGGCAAGTGGGCTCTATAGCACCAACTCTAAGATTAGGCAATGAAGGACCTGAACAGATCTTCCTCCAAGGGACTGAACTTTGTCCCCTCTTGTAAGTGAAATGGGGCTCTCTGTGGGTAGCTCACTCCCAACGGGGAAAGGGAAGTAGAAGGACCCTAAATATGTATGCTAAATTTTTCCCTTTATAATTCTCCAGTCAGAAAAGTGTGTGAGGAGAGAGGCCAGAATTGGGGTGGATGTGAGTGTTCCTTTAATCTCTCTGTATGCATACACATCTCTCCCTCCCTTATATATGTATATATGTATCTCTATGTGCACATCGAAATATTTATGTATGTACATGATATGTGTCTCTCTTCTTTCCCTCCTCATATCCATTTATATATATCCATATGTCTCTCTCTATATGGATGTGGAGAGACACGGGGTAGAAAGGTAGAATTACACAAATAAACATTTTATAAAGGATACAACTGAATATACAGTAGGACTTCTGTAAATTGACCACCCAAGGGACTGTAACAAATTGGTCAACATACACAGGTGATCCACACAAGAAACTAGGCCTACTGTCCTGATATATACATGTGGTACATGTTTGGTCTGTGAAAATTAGATCAGCTTAAGGAGGTGGTCAATTGTGGAGGTTATGCCATATTTGATTTTACTCTGCTATTGAGTTTTTTTTTTTTCATACTACCATCATGTTATAGATCTGGTTTTGTGGTTCACATAGAAATGTATGTTTAGCCTTATAAGAAATTATTAAGCTTTTCTCCAAAATGATTGCTCCATTCTGCATCCTACCAGCAATGGGTGCAGATTTGACTTACTACATATCTTCAAGCCTTTAAGAACATCTACTTGTCCTTGTTACCCAGATATTTATTGTCAACCTTGTTTTTTTTTGCTTGTTTGTTTTTGTTTTTTTTTTTTTTTTTGAGACAGAGTTTCACTATGTTGTCCTCCATAGAGTACTGTGGGGTCACAGCTCACAGCAACCTCAAATTCTTGGGCTCTTGCCCATCACAACACATGGCTACTTTTTGTTGCAGTTGTCATTGTTGATTAGCTGGCCTGGTCTGAGTTGGAACCCGCCACACTTGGTGTATGTGGCTGTCCCCCGAACCACTGTGCTACCGGCGCTGAGCCTCAACCTTGTTTTTTAATTGTTTCAAGTGCATGTCCTTTTAAACTTCATAATATTGCACTATTTTTCTCCATCTTCACCAAATTTAACTTTAATGAATGAACCTCACCTTATGAATTATAGATAATATTTTCAAACAGTGATTTATTCCTTTAGTTTACATTATGTTTAATTTAATTTTTACATTGCATTGTTTCATTTTTTTTTTATCCTTTCTTGTCTGATTTGGTTAAGTGGCTATTTTTTCCCCTATGTTTTCCTAATAAATATTTTTGAATTGTTGATAATGATAATCAAGCATTTATTTCTCTTCTTTAATTCCAGTTTGCATTGTTTGTCCACTGCTTTCTCAAAATAGTACAACTAAAAGTTGTAATAGTACAACTTTCCAAAGTCACCTCCCATCAACATGTATCTTAGGTCTCATTTATTATTCTTTAATTTACCCTTCCTACTGACAATTTGCAAACCTGGAAGTTTTGCAAAATAGCTTTTCTTGTTGTAATTCTAAATTATTCTCTTCTCCTTCAAGTCAAATGTTCTTCAGGTCATGGTCTGTGAATTCAGGTGTCTATGAATTTGTTTAGTGAGTAAGATGGCCACAAATGCTTTCAAGTTTTTTCCACTGAAATATGGGGGTTAATATTTTTTTTCTTTAGTCTGGTGAGGATTTACTGATTTGCTTGACCTATGTATCACGGTGCAAGTGATGCTTTGAGTCTTCTGGGGCTAGCTCACAGAAGGACGTGCAACTTTTGCATAGGTCTTAGATGCTGTTCTTCAACGTCTTTCTTGTAGAATACGGCCACTTGATAAGAGATGCCAAAGCTGAATGAAAGGCAAATCAGTCGACTCTCCCAATTTAGCTCCCATAAAGCCTCCAGAAAATCATGCCCCTATCTGACATCAGATTAAATGAGAAATACCACATGAGGATCTTTTCAGCTAAGTCTATTCAATCAAAGAACTGTGAGAGATAACATACAAAAATTTCTAACGCCATTTAGTTTTGTAGTGATTTCATACATAAGTAGAGCACATAAAATATGTTTCACATTTACTAATCTCTATCTAAAATTCACATTTCTCTTAGGTATCTGTGTAAACAAAACACAGTAGTATTAGCAATACTTTTAGTTTATCACTAATAGAAAACACAGGTAATTTCATTTAACACAGAACTGGAGTGGACATTTTAAGGTAATTGTTTGCTAATATTCATTCTTTGAAATTATAGTGTTATTAGGCAGGTGAGAGATATTATTTAGTATGTTAATAAGAAGCAAAAATATTACACATTTGTCAAAATTTTTCTAACTCTACTTTGATACGATTGTTTTTTTGCAATTTATTAAATTGATTAATAATTGTATATTATTTAAAATATTGTTTTGAAAGAGTGTCCTTAGGCTTCAAACATTCCAAAGGAGTCCCTGGAATAGGAATTATTAAGAAGCTTGCTTTATAATGACCCTCTATTTTCAACAATCTCTACTTAGCATTTCCATTACAAATGTCCAGTCATTTAGATGTAATAGTATATAAAAAGTTTGGGTGCAAATATATGTTAAGATACATTATTATATTAAAATTTCAGTGCTAATAAATACATTTGTATGTGCCTATACCTATCAGTTTATCTCTTCTAGAAGTTACCAGATTCTATAATGTGTTTAGATCAGAGATACCCAGTAGTGGCTTATTTTCAGTTCCTAAAGTAGACTAAGGTATTCCTACTCTGAACAGCTAATTTCTTAATTACCTGTTCAGAGATTTTAAAACAAAGTTTGTGTTGTGAGAACTTAATGTCTAACCACTAGAGAGGTCAACTACAACTTCAGAGGATAACAGATACATAATTCTTAAACTAACATTGATTGCAACAGTAAATATAATAGAACTTCAATAGTTGACCACCTTCCTACATTGACCATCTCCTAAAGTTGGCCTAATTTTTATAGACTGGACATGCCCTGCATGTACTAAGGCCTAGCTCTGTATGTTGACCACCTCTGTATATTGAACACTTTGTGATACATTTCCCTGGGTGGTCAACTCATAGAGGTCCTACTATATTTTCACAGTTTGATAACATTCTGTAAAATGTTAAGTCAGAATAGGTTAAGCTGCCATGACAACTGTGTAGCTCAGTAGTTGAAAATAACAAAAGTATATTTGTTGCCTATAAAAAGATAGTTGCAGTTCCATGTGACAATTCAGGGTAGCCATCTGCCACAGGATGAGACCATTTTCCAACTTTGTCAATACAAGTGCCACCGTGGCTGCGGCAGGATATACTTCTATCAGAATTAAATGTTTGTACCCAAAGTGACACTCTCAAGTGGAAGTAGGACAGTGTGAGTGCCTCAAGTGCCCAGAAAGAGAAACTAGATATCAGGCATTATTATCTATCCTGTTATGATTTTTGAACCTGCCACCTCTGGCATATGGGGCCGGCGCCCTACTCCTTTGAGCCACAATTGCCGCCCTATCCTATCATGATTTGTAAAGTTAATACACTTTCTAGGCCTAAACTGTTGTACCCAGATATTTAGAGACAGGTTCTATAGTAAAAGAAATGAGAAAAAATTATCTTTATGACTTTACTTTGATTGCCTAGAAGGCAAAAAGTGATGAAGCTTAGTAAATATAATCTGCATAAAATGAGATTACTTAACAAGGCAATTTCTCTTGGTCCACAAGAGTATCAATATTCCATATCTTTTTTTCATTCTTATCTCAGAAAGAGGAGCAATTTATTACACAGCAGTTGAATAAACAAAGTATTTTTTAGGCCCAAAGCTTACACACAAATCTCTTAATCCATGCGAAAACTGTGACTTTTCATAAAGATTGAATGCCAAGAACCTTATGTGTTATTTCATTTTTAATATTTCTTGCAAAATTGGTGACTTAAATTGCTAATTCTGATTCCATGATCTCTGTCCTTTCTCCCTTGTCTCTCCTTCTCTCCCTGTGAGTGAATGAGTACGCACACAACATGCACACACAGAGCAAGACGACTAGAGAAGACAGAGACAGGGGAAGACAGAAGCATCTGGGGAAAAAGTCAGAGACAAAAAGTGAAAATGGATTAAAGTGCAGAAGGATTATCCTTCCAAATGTAAATATTTTAAAATTGGAAATATTAAAATGGGAAAAATACCAGCTTATCAGGGCTATCCATCCTCTCGTTATCCCACCCTGCCTGCCACATACTAAACTTGCCCCCTCTGTATAACATTGCACTTGGGTTATTTCGCAGTGAGTTGTTCTGTGTCTGTATGTGTGTTTTTACACAAACACACCTGCACACGCACAAGCTCAGGGAGTCAGTGTGTCTGGATGTGGATTCGTCATTATACCATTCCACATCACAAAGCCGAGGCCTTTATTTTGTTCTGTTGTCTCCGCAGTGGTATGCTACCATCTGGTATACAATAGGTACTCAATAAATGTTTTTGAATGACTAATAAATACGTAGATTAAACTTGCTTGTCGTTTTTATTAATTTTCCCTCCAATAGTACTTTTCATCTGCTTTCCTTTGTTTGAGATAAGAAATTAACATTGTTCACTATGGCTTTGGATTTGTGCCTTTTTAGGTTTATAATTTTATCACATCTGATTTTATTTTGATATTTAGACATTGTATTGGAGTGTAGTAACATCATTGTACTTTTATGTATTGTTGCCTTGTCTTTACATTGGCATTAAAAGCACAGATATTTTCCGTTATGCTCTTTTGTCTGATATTAATATTGCTGAGTTGCTGCGGTTCTCTTAACCTCGGACGCTGTCAGCTCCCACCACCCCAGAAGCAGAGGTCTTGCGATGCTGCACCTGTTTTCCCCATGTGGGCACAACATCATTCTATTCTGCCTACTTTTAGCTCTGCTGGAATTCCACCCTGTCTGGACTTCTAAAACTCCTCCTTCTTTGGAGGTGAATAGAATTTGGGCCAAATGCATTTTCCTTGACTGCTGTGTCTGTCACGGTGGAGGGTGACTGCAACATGTGATATGGAGCCACCCTGAAACCTAGAACTTAACGTGACTCTCAGAAGGGCCTTCATCTCTTCTATCTGGACAATTCTATTGGGTTTTACTTCAATTTAAAATAAAACTTAGTTCTTTGTTACTAAACCATGTTCCTTATTGTTCCATTCTGTCATTTAATTTCATAATATTTTTATGGACTAAATGTTGAATCTAGTATAATTTAGTGAGGGACACTATTCTTTGTAACAATCAGTTATGAAATTTCACTTTCACTACATTGATTGTGGAAAATTTCAGACACAGCTAAGGAATTTTATCACAATATGTGTGAAGAACTACATATCCTAAACTATATTTCTTTTTGATTATAATCACATAAATGAGGCTACTTTATAAATGACGATTTGCATCTCTGTAAGTGGAGATATAAGATAGAGTCTCTCTATTAATTTGAATCTTTAAAATATTAATATATTCATTGTTATTCTTTTTATTATTCCTATTTTATTCCATACCTAAAATTTCCTTCATTACAGCAAAAATTCATATGTTCATCCACTAGGTAAATTGAGGGTAATACTATCTTTAAACAAACCATACTTTTTCATCTGGTTTTAAATAAATGTGAAAAAAGGAGAATTAAATCTTGACTTCCTTTACCCTTCTTTTAAAATTGAGGGTTCCAAAAGTAGACTTCCAAGTTGATTGCTTTTTGAATGCATTCTAGTCAACAACCCCTAGTTTGGTCTTCTCACTAATAAAAGTATTAAGTTGCTTCTTCTGAATTCGCAATCACTAAGTAATTCAAATAAGCATTTAAGGATCCTGTCTCTTGGGCCCATGAAAGAATCCAAAATCCTTTCGATGGTGGCATCCTTTGGCACATACTTTATCAAGGAGATTTTCCATGGGTGCTAAGTAGGACATCATAATGTCAAATATATTAACCCATTGCACGTCCCTTAATCAATTTACTGCCTTGGCTTAAGGCTACTTGTGGGTTTTTCTGCCACAGAATAATTTAGTATAATTTGTGATGTGGAAATATTTTACTCTAGCTGTTTATATAACTCTTATTTCTTCAGAGACTTGCTGAACAAGTTTTCTATCCTTCCTTTCCTCTTTGATCTAAGGCTGTCAGAAATTCATTTACATTTCAGACTCTCTGGTTAAATATATGTCCTTTGGGTTATGAAGAATTGTGAGATGACAGACTTGGCCATAAATTTCATGATCTATTGAAGTATCTGATACTCCATTTTATCCTGTTCTTTTAAGTGCCTGTCTGTTACATGGTTTTGTATAAACCCGTATGCACATACAAGCACAATTGTATACTGTGTACACACACACACACAGACACCAACACATACACAGCTTTTAAATACTTTGTTATAAAACACTCATATGGGGTGGCACTTGTAGCTTAGTAAGTAGGGCGCCAGCCCCATATACCAAGGGTGGCAGGTTTGAACCTGGCCCCGGCCAAACAACAACAACAACAAACATTCATACGGTGTAACTCCTTAGCAGGCTTACATTTTGAAGCAGTTTTTTCACTTGTTTTGCAATTAATGATTTTACAAACCCAAAGACTTTTGTTAATCCAGTTTTGACATTTCTTCTAATAAGCAGTTGTTTAACTTGAACTGCATTTTACAACCACCTTTTCTGACATATTTATTTTACCTAGTAACTTTTTCTTAATTTTGTTTTACAGATTATACCTAACATGCTATTTATTCTTATTTGTTTTACTTTTCATGGTACAAAAGAGTTGATACTTGTCTATCCCTTAATAATATATAAACTATTGGTAATATGTTTCCTATCTCAAGTACATACGGCTTCTGACAATTAGTGACCATGATTTTTAAGCCTCCTAACCACATATACAGAGGGTGCCAAAAAATGTACACCTATATTAACAAAGAAAAAACTGTATTAAAATTGGATTATTCAGTATATATTGACATTGGTTATCCTGGATTGATATATTGTATCAATGTATCTCTTAGAATTGGCAAAGTCAAATGGGACTTGAGTATTATAACTTTAGTATAGCTCTTTTTTTTTCTGTCTTAAAATATGTCTACATTTTGGCTTCCTCTGTATATCAATTTTAAAAAAACTTTGATTTTGAAAAATAAATAAAATCAAGTAAGAGCTGATAAGAATGTAGTTGGGGATTTAATCTAAAAATTTTGAAGTACTCCAAGAGTTTGATATTAAATATGTTGGATTTGCTTGTATCCTAGTCCATTTTCTACAGCTGTAACCAAAGCCTGAAATTTATAAAGAATAACAGTTTATTTGAACACAGTTCCAGCAGGAGAGTAGTTCAATAGCATGGAACCAGCATGTGGAGGGATTCATGCCATGGGGAAGGGTGGAAAGGCAAGTTGAGTACAAAAGAGAGAAGTTCTGAGGGGCTAGGATTGTTTTATAAAAACCTGCCCTTGTCATAACTAACGCAATCTCATGATAATGATGTAAATCCATTCATGAGGGCTCTGGCCTCATGACCTAAACACCTGTTATTAAGCCCTTCCTCCCAACACTGTGGCTTTGAGCATTAATTATTCATCACATGAATTCAGGACATTCAGCCAAATCAAAGGGCACAAATGTGAAAAATAAAAATTCTGTACTTTAAACAGTACCAGTAAGCAACATTTTCTAAATATCAAATTTATTAAAATTCCCTTTATAATTACTAACTTTACAAATATAATGTAATATTAGTTTATTTTGTAATTACAAAATAAAAGTATTAGCTTCATTATTCACTGTCTGTTGTTTACAAATCCCTTGTCTCAGCCCACATCTTGTACAGCCTACAGAACGAATACCCACATTTCAGGGAATGAGTTGAAATAGCATGTGTGAAATATTATGAGTTTTTCCATTGAGTTTAGTGTAAAAAAAAATGACTAACACAAATAAATAAGGGGGTGAAAAAAAGATAATAAAAGAATACACGAAAAACATTTACAAAGCAACATGGTAATCTAGAGTAATAAGCTATAGAAGAACTAGGAATTAAGCTAGAGCTTCACAACTAAACTGAAATTGCTAAAAAAAATTCCACTGCGGAGATAAACTTTCTATAAAATATAAGAAATTTTAGACAAAAAGAAATACGTGAAAATATTAAAAATGCATGTATATGTAAGTGAGCAAGACATTGTCTCCTAATATAGATTTTAATTATAACCTTATTATGTTATTGCTAATAATATTTTTAAATCTGCTTTCAGCATTCATAAGCCTTAATAATTTTAACAGGTTTATGAGAATTAATATTTTTTCAAAAAGGCTTTCTTTTAAAAAATTACTGTTTTTCTTACTCCAACCATTTTGTTAAATATGATTTTTTAAAATTTCTTCCTAAAACAAGGAAAACTAAATCAATATAAGCAAACTAAAAGTAGACATAGTGGAGAGACAGAACAGTGCAGCAGACATCATTTTTCATACTTTCCAAAATTTTATCTCTCAGTTTATGCTAATAAAGCCTCATTTTTCTTTAGAGCAAATAGAGGGAGAATACTTTGGGAGACTCCTGCAAAAATTTCAGGGTGCCTCTGTTCTATAGTGTGGGGGCCATCACTGATGTTGCTCCACAACTACAGTAAATAAATTTAAAAATAAGGAATTTTAAATTTAAAAATAAAGAATCATCATTATCATGCAGTGATACAGCGGTTGGTACATGACTCAAGCTAATTCCACCAGAATTTTTCCTTGAAGACTAATTCCTTGCCTTTAGTAGGGAATTTTTTTTTTTTTTCTCTTGTATCTCCAGCTGAACGGACAGTGACTAAATTCAACTACTCTTCATAACTTTAAAAACCCCTGAAGGAATGATTGTTTGGTAAAGGAGTTGCAGATTTTGTTTTGCTTTTTTAGCATGGGAAATAAGTGAAGAGTGAGGAATTTTTATCTTCCATGTGGCACAAATTAACATCGTTGCCAGGATTTGTTTTATTTAACTTCTATCTCCCTCCAGAAATCTCAGAGTTTTCCATTAAAACATTTAAACATGACAAGAAATAGGCCACTTTTGAGTCAAGTCTTTTTTAATTTTATATGTTAAACATACTCATAAGTATTACCACAAGTCTAAATGTCACATATTATTTGCAGTTTTTGGTCAGGACTGGGTTTGAACCCGCCACTTCTGGTATATGTGGCCAGCGCCCTACTCCTTTGAGATACAGGCACCACCCTAATGTCACATATTATTAACTGTGCAGGAAACCCTTAGCTCACCTGCATTAGATCAATTTTTTTTTATCATACAGATGTGTCCTTGCATCATATTTTAAAGTAAGAATTTGGCTGATTCTCCAAAGACAATAATTTCAATGGGTATCTGTGCCTGTAAATGCTGGTTCCTGTGAGTTACTTACCTATTCTTTTCTCCTCATCTCTCAAAATGAGCTTGAAATTTTCTTTGTAGAAATGTTAAGAAGCTATTCAGAGACTCATACAAAACTATCAGTAGAAGAATTTCCTAAATTTTAGCAATGCTTCTTCCTGTTTTTGAAGGAAGGGGATTTTTTTTAGACATCTCATACATGACCATGTACTTTTTCCTAATTCTGGATTTGTAGATTCCTTGATAGTTTTCTTTTTGTATAGTGTATCATAGTATATCATAGTGTGATTCCATATACATAAACAACTATAGGAAAAGAATTGAAGTGTACTGGGAAAAGTTAGAGCGTGCTTGTCAGTCAGGCTATATGCTGACTGAGTTTGTTTTGAGAGTCTTCTCTACTCTCTCTCATACCCAGATAGATCAAACAGTTGCTATCTGAAACAATGGCCCTGGGGTAAGGCAAGAGAACATAAGTGTGGGTTACACCACAGATTCCTTATTCATTGACACATATCATCACATGGAACTATGACCCTGCCATGTGCCTAACAGGAGAAAAAATGGAAATACATGGTATAAACAGTATTAGTTACTACTAAATTGAACTCACCATTTTCTATGCCTGCTGTAGTAATCTACTCATTTAAAAATATTATTTGTTTTTTAATTTTAATTTTAACCTATAAATGAATTATTAGTTGTTTACTCATAGGCCGGAAGGAAAGATCTAAGATGTATGCCTAAAAAAATAAGCCATGGAAAAATACTCTTAATCCTAGGTAATGATGCTTAAGTTTTTAAATAAAATCATCATAAATAATTGTCAAGGGGAGATTTATATTAGTAGACCTGTAACCTATAAACCTTTTTCTCCCAAAGAAGATAAAACAAAAGCAAAACAAAGCAAAATATAAGATATAGTCCAAGAAACCAGAGGGAAAAACTGATTTGCTAAAAAACGAAGAGTCAACCCACTGGTAGGGAGTAAGCCAATTACTCTTCTAGTCCCATACAACTGGTTACTTATGAAACATTAAAATCAAATCACTTCAGGCAAGTGCTTTGTAATGGATTAACTTGTCCATGATGTAATCAAGCTTTAGAATAATATTACAAATGCCAAACAAGACTTTCGGACAGCAACATTAAGACGTTTTGCCAGCTGAATCCATTACTTGTAGAAAGAAATCCTTCAGGCAATGTTAGGTCACTGATTATAGTAATTTATTTCTCATTAGCTTATAACTACCTGACCTCTTCATCTGTTTCTGCTCTAGGAAATTGCACTTCAGAATTTATACATACAAACTCATAAGGAATCATTTTATTTCTTTCACTCAAAAATGTGAGTCCAATTAAATGTAAGTGAATATTCTTCAGAATTCTAGTCAGAAAAGCTGGCCATTTGGTTCTTATACTGGGGGTTTCACAAGAGATTGATATCTTCTGCAATAAAGGAAAATCAGAATCAGACCCAGGTACATGATTATAACATTCATCAGAGTATATTCACAGAGTTCACAGTGGCAGACAAAAATTGCAAATTTCTCATCTTTTACTTAATAAGATTCTAAACATACAGATCAAAATTTTAAGTAATATAAAATCCCACATCGTTAAAAAACAAAACATTTCAAAAGTGCAGAAAGTGATGAGAAGCACGTTAACATATCAAAATTTAGTGTAACCGCCTGCTATTAAAACTAAATAAAATAATAAAAACTAAATAAAATGATGCACATTTGTTTTAGTTCCCTGAAGCTGTTGCTTTACAAAGTTGCTATGAACCCTGTGACCTAAAACACAAAGTAATTCTCTCATAGTTCTGAAGGCCAGAATTCTGAAATCAGTTTTACTAGGGTAACATCACGAGTGGCCTCAGAATGGCTGCACGTTTTCTGGAGGCACAAGCAGAGGAGAGAGCCAGTGAAGGGAGGAGGGGGGGCATTGGGGGGATCTCACCTAATGTGCCCAGTGCAAGGGTACATTTCAAAACACCTAGAAATAAATTATAAACGTCTTACCACGAAAAAATAAGTGAGGAGATGGTTATGTTAATCAGTTTGATTTAAGCATTCCACATTGTATATGAAATTATCACATTGTATCCCATAAATGTATGCAGTTATGATTTAATAAATAATTAAATTTTAAAAAAAAGAAAACCCTAGAAAGCTCCTTCCTGAGCTTTGGGAAAGGAAGAAGATCAGAGGGACTTGAGAGGCAGAGGTGCCTGTCAGAGAGAAACCCTGGTCCTGACCCGCATTGTTTGGCTTTCTTAATTTAGTTCAATGTTCAGATGCCAAAGTGCTAAACATATTTGGGCTATTGTGTTCTGGCCACAACCTCACCACAGAATCTTGTTTCAGGCACAACACTGCCAATTGCCTTCTTAACACTGTCTTTTCTCCCTCTTGCTTCCCCTCTTGGGAGGTTTTCTCTAAGCACGGAAGGAACAGGAACATTAGAAATATAGGATATTTAAAGGATTTCTTAAAGAGGAATCATTTTCTGATTCTGGTCTTAAAAATCCCAGAAAAAAGGTTCTAGAAACCTCTGCCTGTATTATGCATCATTTTGACAACTTCTGTTGTCAGAATGATTTTTTAAAAAATTATGAACCACTATGGGGTCTCATGCCCACTGCTATATTAAGCAGTAAGGTGCTATGTTTCAGTCTTCTGTAAGAAATATAGACAGGGATTTCACAGAAAGAAAGTGGAATGCTTATTACCAGAATGAGGGATTCTCAGTATAAATCTAGTTTTAAACTTGTGTACAAACAAAGCTTAAGTCTATTTATCATAGTTGATTTGGTAAATTGCTGCAACACGGTGTTGGTTTCAAGAATACCAAGATGGAATTTCAAAAGCAGGCATTACTGTTCTTAAAAAATGTTCCCGTGTTTTAAATGTCAGACTATTCTGCATTAGCTCTCAACATAAGGCATCTTGTGCTTAATAATAATGACTAATAATAGTGTCTAAAACTTCTGTCTAATAATAGTCAGGCCTCTTGACTTATAAATGGATTCATCAGTCAAGCATAGTGGTTCTACATTCTCTAGCTTCTATGCTGACACTCTAATTTAATGTGTCATTTCTCAAACCTGCATAACTAAACCAACATCTTATTTGAATTGGTTCACATTATGATCTATCTACAACACCCATCCTCTACATCAAATCAAGGTTTCATATTAATGTTCCTTATTTCCTTTTTGGAAGAAAAGCAGAAGTCACTAAATTATGTTCTTTGAGTTTGAAAGGTTAGAGGCACGCTTAGCTATATTAAGGCATAAGAATTTCTTGTAAAAGAAGAAATTAAGAAAGAATACCACATAATCTAAACAGAAAATCAGAAGATGAACCACAGCTTTAGTTACACAATTGCCTTATAGCCTCAGAAATGCCACTTATTTTGACATTTTTTCTAAATTAATTTGAGGTCTTTTAGGTCAGGTAGCCAGTGCCTCCTTGATCATAATATTCATGAGGACAGGAAATCTGTAGGTCTCGTACAGAGATATACACACAGATATATAATATCTCTAAATTCTGGATTACAACATGGCTCATTTCACATTACAAAGGAGGGATAATGGATAGATTTAGAGGAAAATATATAACTAGGTCATCTTGATATAACTTGCCCTTCTCACCAGAGAGACTGACCAGAATAAATGGTATAAAGTAGAGCAGCAATCAAATTTAAACCTGTGCGTCATGGTTACCTGGTCTGCAATAGGAGCCACATCACCACCCAATACATCTGTATTATGGGGGACTGATTTGGGGGGGTTTAATCACAAAGAAGATTCAACTGAATATAATTACTGGCCCTAAGAAGAAAAGAAAGCAATAGGAAATTTTATAGCATATTTTCATAGGCATATTAGGGAAACAAAAGCATGTTTCGAAAAAAAGGGAGAACTGAAATTATAGAGGAAAAAATGCATTTTATTCTAGAATAGACACCCCTAAGGAAAGGCTTGGTGAATTTGCACAACTTCATGGTAAATGGGTAACTTCCTACCATTAGCAAAACAGGAAGAATGCAAATAAAATGGGCTAAGATAAATTTGGCATTCAAAAAAATGAATGCTAAAAGTGGAGCAAAGTTGAAATAGTCTAAGAAAATCAAAATAAATTTATCCCCAAATCATTATATAATTCCATTCCAAAGTAAACAGAAAGACATTCCTGAGTGTGTAAGCTTCCACCTCATTAAGTCATAACTAATAAATTAAAAAGAAATCAGGTTATGTTGCAAATTAGTAGATTTTTTGAAAAATGAATAAATAGGGAAGAAAAATAAGTGACAGAAATAGAAAACTCAGCAGATTAATGTTTCAGAGCCAATATGGAAAATACAGTGGCCAAACACAGACTATGAATTTTAAAAATGTAATTAAAAATTAAAAGCACCATAGTTAGTGTTTTAGTTCCTTAGAGCTGCAGTAACAAACTACCACAGACTTGCTGGCTCACACAAGAGAAATTCATTCATCCATAGTTGTAGAGGACAAAGAGTAAAATTAAGTTATTGCAGGGATCGACCATTGCCCCCTAAAAGGCCTCCATTTTTTTTTGCCTTCTTTTAGCTCTGGTGGCTCCCAGAAAAAATGAGTGTGGCTGTATCATTCTAATATCTGCCTCGTCTTAACATGGCATCTCTGTATGTGTCTCTGTCTGACCTCTTAGAAGGGAACCTACTACCTTTATAAAGGCCCATCCTAATCTATTTCGACTGTAACTTAATGACATCTGCAAAGACCCGATTTCCAAATAAGGTTGCAATCTGAAGTTCTAGGTGAGAATAAATTTGGGGAAGTAGTGATGAACCCACTATATCTAGAATACAAACCTTCACCCAAATTTGTAAGAGCTAAGGTAAAATTATGATATACGAGGAGATGAAACATGGGTTTCCAGAACTCAGAAAAAAAAATCCCAGAAAGAAAGGCCTTTCTTTTAGTAAGAAGCACAAATGAAAGTAGACACTCTTGAAACATAGTAATGGATATAAAATAACAGATTAGAAATAACACAAATTAAAAATTGTTGAAGACTTTTTTAAACTATCATAGTAAGCAAGGTAAAAGTGGTTGACTAGGAGATCAAGTGTTCACATTATCAATCATCAACACTTTTAGATGGAGATTACTGAGCTAAAGTAAAAAAAAAAAGGTAAAATTCAAGATAGAGTTTCAAAAATAAAGTATTTAAAACAAAAGAAAGAGTACTCAGAAATTCAGAGGGTGGAAATATATGAGTATATATGGTGACCAATATAAAAAGATATACTAACACATCAATCTGGCTTCAAAAATAAGGAAAAGGACAAATCACCTAAGAGAAACAAAATACTGGTTTCATACTTTTCTGGAGGAATATCAAACACTAGAAGTCAATAGAAGAATATTTTTGAAGTACTGAGTAAAAAAATATGTGACTAGAATTTTCCACCTGGCCACACATTTCTGACATGCAAAAACTCATGTAATGTGTTTTCTATGAGTCTTTATTTAGAAAAATACAATGGGACCAATTCAGTTAAACAAGAAATAACTGGACAAACTGGTATTAAATTATGAATGAAAGGGCCTGGCAGTGGTGGCTCACACCTATAATCTTAGCACTCTGGGAAACTGAAGGGGAAGCTTCACTTGAGCCCAAGAATTGGAGACCAGTTTAAGCATGAGTGAGACCCCGTCACCACTGAAAATTGACAAATTTGCCAGGGGTTGTGGTGGACACCTGTAAGTAGTCTCAGCTACTTGGGAGGCTCAGACAAGAGTATATCTTGAATCTAGAAGTCAGAGACTGTTGTGACCCAAGCTGATGCCTTGGCACTCTAGCCTGGACAACAGTGTGATTCTGTCTTTAAAAAAAAAAAGTTATAAATGAAGAAAGCAGACCCTTTAGTCAGGAGGAAAGCATTCATGTGGATTGAGGACATGCAAGTAGCCCTGGGGAAGCCCTATCCAGAAGAAAAGGAACTACAGACCCAACAATACGGAACTCTAATTTGGCCAAAGATCTTAGTGAAAGAATCCTTCAGCCAGGCATGCCTCCAAAAGACTGAGCCCTAGCTGACATGGGAGTGCAACATCTTATGAAACTCTGAGCCAAAATTTTTCATTCTGGACCTTTAGTAACTATTAAGAGCATTTAAGTCTCAGACTAACACCTGTAGTCGTTTTGGTTTGGTAACAGAATGTGAATGATATGATTCATTTAAATGTAAACATTGCATAATTATACAAGTAGGAAAAGTAAATGGTGAGGAGTTATATAATTCTACTTACCTGTTGAATCTTTCTCTAGTAAGAAGGAAGACAGTCATGTAGGAAGGAATAATAGCAACTTCACTATCATCGATGGCCCCAAGATCCACCATTTTATCAAGAGGGGTAAGAATTAAAGGTATCTTTTTTGAGGGGAAGAGCAAGAAACATTTGTGGACTTAGTTTCCTGCACTTATACCTTTCAGAGGGCTGTTATCACTGGAAGTAGTGAAAAATCTGATCCTCTATCCAGGACCTTCCCAAGAAATGACATATGCACATTTTTGCTCACAGAAGGAAGGCTTCACTGAGAAGGTACCATCCTTGAGCCCCAGAAACTTAAACCTTATCTAAGTGTGATCCAGAAACAGGAGACTCAAATCTCCCTTTGCCCCTCTCCCATACTAGCACAAACAACGAGGAAATCTGACAAATCTTGGAATAAAATAATTAAAAAATTACACCATATTCCCTGGAATTATTTTTTAGGGTGAACTGATAGGTCAAAAGAGAAACTTAAATAAATAAAAAAATTGCAAATTGGATTAATTAGCATTAATTGATCTAATTGAAGCATTACAATAGAAATCAAAATATCAAACAGTTGATTCAATGCAATTTAAAACTCTAAATAAATCTTGGGAATAGATGAAATATAATTAAAAATAAAAATATGTAATAACAACTAATTGAGTAATTTATCACCTATCAATAAAACTAAATCATAGGAACCAAGTAATTTATAATAAACTAATAAATAAGAAACATGAAAATACATACTGTGTTCATCTCGCATTGTGAAATTATAAAATTTATTAAAAATTATAGAAATATTTCTGCCCTAAGTTTTATTATTTCTTTTATTGTGTCTCTTTTGGGTGAATTTATTCTTCTTTCTCAAGCTTCCTAAAGTGGAAGCTTATATTATTGATCGTAGACATTTCTTCTATTTTAATATATTCATTTGGTGCTATAAATTTCCCTCTAAGCACTACTTTGGTCACATCCCACAAATTTTGACTAGTTATACTTTTATTTTTACATAATTCAAAAGTTGTTCATTTTCTCTTGATAATTCTTCTTAGATTTATGTGTTTTTTTGAAGTGCATATTAAATCTCCAAATGGTTTGCATTTCCAGATATCTTTCTATATTGGTTTCTAGTTTAATTCCATAGTGACCTGACAGCATACTTTGTCTAATTTCTATTATTTCAAGTTTGTTAAGGTTCAGGATGTGATCTATCTTGGTGAATGCTCCCTGTGAACTTGAGAAGAAAGTTTGTTCTGCTTTGGTTGGGTGAAGGGTCTTATAAATACTAACTAGATCAAGTTACTTGAGGTGTTGTTCAGCTCTGTCATATCCTTATTAATTTTTTTGCTTGTCATATCTGATATGGAAGTAGTGAAGAATTCAAATGTAATAAATAGTGGTTTCATTTATGTCTCTTTGGAATCTGTCAGTTTTGCCTCACATATTTTATATTTTAATTTTTCGCTGTTAATTGCATATGAAATATTGGTATGTCTTTTTGGAGTATTAACACATTTATCATTGTGTAATGCCCCTCTTCATCACCGATAATTTCCCTTGTTCTGAAATCTGTTTTGTCTGAAATTAATATAGCCACCTCAGACTTCTTTTGTTTAGTGTCAGCTTGGTATTTTAATCTAACAGAATGACTAAATTTAAGGTAGTTTTCTTTATTTCTTTCATTCTTCTCTTTCTCTTTCCTCTTGTTTAGATGATCCATAGTTGGTTCTTATTTTTTATCCATTCTGGAAGTTTCTGTTTTTTAACTTGGTGCATTCAACATTCATGTTTAAACTAATTATTGATGTAGTTACTATAAATTACCTTTTCCTGTCTCTTATATATTTTTTTCTTTTTTTCTCTCCTTTTTTACCTTCTCTGGTTTTAACTAAGCAGTGTATGTGATTTCATTTTCTCTCCTCTCTTAGAGTATCATTTATACTTTAAAAAAATTCTGTCATTGTCCTATAGTTCACAATATATATTACAGCTAATTTAATGATAACTTTCTAATAATTTTCATAGTATTTTACCATTTCACAAGTGCTACTAGTGCCTTATAACAGAACATATTCAATACCTAGAAATCAATAGGAAATGTCAATATGACAAAAAGGTTGTTGTGTGGAAAGATCAATAAAATTAATAAAACTCTAGCTTGGCTAAGCAAGAATAAAAAGGGAGAAATACAAGCTCCCAATCATTTAAATGAAGGAAGAGCTTGTTGCTGGCAAGCTAGCAACAGATGGAAATTTCCCTAACATGATATGCAGAAATCTACAAAAGATCTGTTGGATGCTTTCCCCTAGGCTGGAGGACACTAGTCTTCTCAGTAATCCTATTCATCAGTAACTGTAATGACTTGTGATCTCGTAAGTACAAAAAGTTCAAGAAGGGGCGGCGCATGTGGCTAGAGGAGTAGGGCACCGGCCCCATAAGCCAGAGGTGGTGGGTTCAAATCCAGCCCTGGCCAAAAACTGCAAAAAAAAAAAAAAAAAAAAAAAAGTGTAAAGAAGATTACAAGCAACTCTATAACATAGATGAAATAGAACAATTCCTTGAAAGACACAATCTATAAAACTCATACAAGGAAAAATAAATACTCTGAATTTCTTTATATATATTAAAGAAATTAAAACAGTAATACACAGTCATCCAGAAAAATGCACTAAGTCAATATAGTTTCACTACTTAATTCTACATAATATTTAAAAAATAAATAACCCCAAATATATGCATCTTCTCCAGAAGATAGAAGCTAAAATAGCACCTTCTAACTAATTCTTTAAGGCCAATATTACCCAAATATCAAAACCAGATGAAGATGGTAACATAAAGGAATCTACAGATTAATATCTCTTATCAATAAAAATGTAAAAATATTTTAAGAAATGTACAAATTGAATCCAAAAATGTATAACATATTTAAGCAATGCAACTAAGGGTAATTTATCCCGAATATGGTTAATCGATTCAACATTGCCTACAAAGAAGAAAAAGATTATATCAATAGTTTGAGAAAAAGAATTTGACACAATTTATCATCCGTTCAAAACAGAAACTTCTGGCAAGTTAGCCAGAGATGGAAATTTCCCCAACATGACATGCAGAAATCTTCAAAAATTCTGTTGGTTGCTTTCCCCTGGGCTGGAGGGCACTAGTCTTCTCACTAGTCCTATTCATCAGTAACTGTAAGTCACAGTTAATGCATCAAGACCCCCAAATCAGAAATAATAGGTAGAGAGTTTGGAAAGGGAGAAATACAACTGTCTTTGTTTACAATGACATGCTTGACAATATAGAAGATCCCCCAAATTAACCAAAAACTCATGGTTATAATAATTTTCCAGTGTATAAGTTTAATATGCCTCAGTCAATGGTTTCATATATACCAGAAGTGAATGAGAAATTGAAATTAGAAATTAAAGCTGCAATACCATTTATATTAGGATTCTCAAAAATGAAATATGTAAGTAAAAATCTAACAAAGTTCATAAGGGGTCTTATATAAGGAAAACTATAGATTCTTCTGAAAGAAATCAAAAGATCTAAATAAACAGAGAGATATTACCTGTTAATGAAAAGAAAAATTCAACATTATGAAGTCATTAAGCCTTCATAACTTGTTTTATAAATTCAATGCAATACCAACCAAAGTCTCAGCAAGTATTTTGTAGATATTGATAATTGATTCTAATGCTGATGTGGAAGAGGAGAAACTCAGAAGACTGATATTACCTGACTTCAAGACATAAAGGTTCAGGTGATAGTAATCAAGCTAATATATTAATGAAAACAATAGACAAATTCATCAATAGAACAGATTAGAGAGGTAAGAAACAGATTCATATAAATATAGTCAACTATATAGTCAACTGCTATACGTATAGCAATAAAGCCAATTCAATGGAGAATTTATGGTCTCTTCAACAGAGGGTGGTGAAACAACTGGATATTGATACATGGGAAAAAAGAAAGAAAGAACATAAACAAAAACCTTACATATCTGACAACAAGTAATTCAAATGCATTTTTTTAATGAAGTTTATTTATTTTTTTATTTTGTTGTTGCAGTTTGGCCGGGCCTGGGTTTGAACTAGCTGCCCTTGGTATATGGGACCAGCACCCTACTCACTGAGCCACAGGCACCACCCCAAATGAATTTTTTTATACATGTAATATAAAACTATCAAACTTTATAAGTGTGCACCTCACCTCATATGCACAATGCAATGGTACATTTCAAAACTATTAAGAGTAAAGCATAAATCTCTTACCACAACAAATAAGTAAGTGAGGTGATGGTAATGTTAACCAGGTTGATGTAAGTTTTATATATCAAATAGGCACATAATACCCTATAAATACATTCATGTATACAGTAAATATTTAATAATAATATAAAATAAACTTCAGAAACTTCCAGAAGATAGGGTGCCCAAGAGCTTTCAGGTTTGGCACTGAGCTTTTAGATTTAACATTAAAGGTATATTCAATAAAAGAGAAAAGTAAAAATTTAGACATTAAAAAATTAAAAAAAAACCTCACTGATAAAGATATGCTAATAAAAAAATTATAAGAATATGCATAAAACAGTGTTAAGGTAGTGAAAAGGCAAGCTACACACTTGGAAAATATCTCCTAAGAAATTGTACTCAGTGGGCAGCATCTGTTGGTCAAAGGAATAGGGCGCTGGCCCCACATGCGGGAGGTGGCAGGTTCAAACCCAGCCCCAGCCAAAAAAAAAAAAAAAAGAAATTGTACTCAAAATATTTTAAAAAGTCTAAAACTCAACGGTAAAAACACAAAAAGCACAGTTTTTAAAATGAGCAAAATTTCTAAACCAGTGGTTCTCAACCTTCCTAATGCCACAGCCTTTTAAAACAGTTCTTGTGGGTCACCACCCACAGGTTGAGAATCGCTGATCTAAACAAACACCTCCCCAGAAATGATATAGAAATAACTACCAGGCATCTAAAAAGACACTCTGCCTCCATCATTTGTCATCAGTAATTACAACTTAAAAGATACCACTACATTCCTGTTAGAATGGCTAAAATTTTATAAAAACTATCTTTACCAAATGTTAATAAGGATGAGGAGAAACATGGATTCATTGATGGTAGGAGTGAAAAAAGTATAGCCACCTTGGAGGACAGTTTGGGCATTTTTTTACAAAGGTATTATACATACTAATTCAAAATGTTAATAATAAGAAAAACTTTGTGCAGAAGGTAGGGGCTAAGGAGGAGTAGATATATGAAAGTTCATATTATCTGTTCAAATTTTGAGTAAAATAAATATCCTAAAAATAAGTCATTAATTTTATAAAGTAAATAATTAATACAAAAAATAGGTTAAGTGTTATCATTCACTATAATTTTTGTGGGATCTTTTATAGCAGAAATAAACTAATAATTATCTATATTGAGAAAAGGAAACAAAAATGCCCAAGGTTAGTAATAATATGAGGTAAATAATTATGCAGACAATATTTTATAGGGGATTTCATAAGGATTAGGAGTATTTGCTAAATTCAACTCCGCTGGAAAACTGAATAGGCAAATTATCAGGCAAGGGAATTTAACCAATGGTTGAATGTAGAAGGCAGAAAAATAAAAAATAAACAATTAAAGCCATAAAACAAATGGGGAACATTTAAAAGAATTATGTCTACCAAAATTTTATGCCCATACAGTTTCAAGGATACTTTTTAGAATGAGGTAAATCCAGTGCTATCCAAATAATATCAATACAGAGAAAAGAAGGAAGAATTCCAAGTTTTTCCATCAAGCTAATAGAATACCCACTTAATATCTTTCTCTTCTCTCTCTCATGTGTGAGTTTACACACACATGGAAATGTGAGAAAATAGGAATTGTAGGCAAGTATCTCTTATAAAAGATAGAAATTCCTAAATCAAATGTTCACAGGCATAGTCCAACAGTCTATTTGTACTGTGTATCTATCTTTTTATGAACTTATTTATTTACTTATCTACTTATCTATCCATCTCTATTAACTGTTTCTACTCAAAGTTAAATATTGGAGGGCTCAAGATTATTTTTAATCCTATTTCTGGATTTTGACACCTTTGCAGTTTTTCAAGAATGAATTATTTTAGAAATCAATAAAAGGTTTCTGAGGAGTTGGAAAGCTGCTGCCCTGTGTCAAAGTGCCACCGGGTGTGTGATAAAGTGTATTCTTCTCCAGGCTACCCAGAGTTTATTTATTAAATTGATGTGAACTTTCCTTCTGCCTTCAGCACTATCCACCTTGTCAACCTCCAGCCCGGGTCGGGGTCCTCCTGGAACCCCAATAGACTATATTTGTGGTGATGAGAGCAAGGGTAGGATTAGATTCAGTTTAATATGCATATGTTCAAATGATTGGCCAATTGTTCTTTGCCATCAACAAGAACTTGTTTAAATATTTTGTGCAATTAATTAAGTAAATTATTTAATGTGAGGGAGGTTAACAATTTTCCTAACTAAGTTTGAAAACTTTGTTTTTTCTTTGATGAAATAGTTAACATTTTAGAAATATCTTTCCCTTGCTGGGGAGGAACATCCCCAATAACTCAGCCATGGCGCAGGATGTAAAAGTAAAAAAAAACAAAAAAAAAATGGAGTGAAATTTTGCACCTAACTAATTATTCGGTTTCATATGTGACTCATTTTAAATATATCCTTATTGTTACATGATTTGGGGATAAAATTTCAGTTCTTATCTTTATCTAATGAGTTATTTTATTATCTCCAATATCATTGCATTAAAGAGGTTAATGTTAACATTTGTTTCTCATTAGCATTTAGCAATTCTGTGTTTTCCACAAGGCAGTACTGTAATATTAAACACACCAGGATTACATTGATTATACCTTGTTTTTTCTACACTAATTTCTTCAACAAGTGGATTTGAATCACTGATTATATGTAAGTATAAAAGTCAGTTTTTGAGCAGTTGTGATTTTAAATTGTTTCTACTCACAGTTTTAAGACCATGTGCGTGTTCACCATCAATGTAAACATGCTCTCACTACGTCAGGAGACAATTCATTTTGCGTCTCTCTTCACATTAAAATGATATGTGTTTTGAAATATGAAATCTAACATAATGAATATTTCTGAGATAAAATTACTGAAATAGCAAAAAATGCATAGAATACATAAATAACTCAAAGTTCTAGAATGTGGAATTAATGCTGACAACATAATGTGCTGTGTTTATTGTTGTCATCCATATTCTAGAGGTTCTCTTGGGATTCTCTTTTTTTGCTTAAGGAATTTTGTTGACACATTAGATTTCATCTTCTAAAAAATTTATGATGTGGAACAGAAGGGTGTTTCCTTTTTAAAGTTTTATGTACTCAACTTTTCTTCTCCTGATGTAGCAACTGGGATTATGTTTGGGTCATGCGCTAGAAATTTTGAAATTTTGCCTGAATACATTTGAGGAAGAAATGAAGAAAGGACAGGGAATACCCGAGTCTGTCATGAACAGAAAATCTTCACATTTAAACAAATTAGCAATGTTTTCACTAAAATAGTCTAAGTGATATTGCTATTGATTTTTATGATTTTAGCATAAGCACATCTTGATATTTCATATATGTAAATTGCTTGATATATTTAATTTTAATTAGTTTATAAATGTTGATGTATCTGTATTTCTTAATTAATCTATGACCAAGATGGTGCTTAGCATATTATGCTTTAGAGCTAATTCAAATTATTTGATCCAAGGTATAGCATGGTCATTTCTTCCCCTCACCATTATTACTGGCTCAGACAACCCAGAGGACAGAAATCCAGTTCAACTATCTTCTTACTCTGGCCTTTCTCTCTCTCCACCATCCCTTCCCCCCTTTTTGGCATAAATCTCTCATTTGTAAGGGGTAAAATTAGTAGGACCAAGCCCAAAATGTACCACATGACATATGACTTCATGGCAGAGTCTCTGTATGGAATTCTGATGCTTTTTTGCCTGTTTTATAATTAGGTGATGCAGCCATTAATCCTTTTGCACAGTCCAGAGTCAGTATAAATGAACATAATTTGCACATTTAAAGTATTTCTGATGGGAGCAGGGATCATATATGGGGAACAGGAAGCTATGCCTAGAATTTAAGGAAGACAAGTTTTTTAAATGTGGAAACATTCAATATATGTATTAAATATTTTATTCACTAACACTGATAATGAAAGAGAGACTTATTTAAATTATCCAAGAATAAATTATGTTCACATTAGAAAGGACCAGTAGTGGACACTGAGCGGCTCTGCACTGAAATGTGTTCAGTGTCTCTCCTACCACCCAACATTGTGGCCTAGTACATGAAGCCATAGAGAACGAAAAGGAACATACAATACCTGTTGGGGGAGAATGTGTTATACTCAAGAATAAGTTATTGCAATATTGACAGCCATGACACAACTCTATAGATTTATCACATTCGGCAGTATAAAAGGTGACAAGCATTGCTCTAAAGAATCAGAAATTACTCTTAATTGTGACACTCTTCCTATAGGAAGTAGGTAATTTGGAAAGTAATATGCTTTCTGTGATTTATAAAACATCAGAAAAAGACTGATGACGCAGAACAAAAATTAAGAATCCAAGAAAAAGACAAGGAGTAAGTGAAGTGAAAAGCAGAGAGAATTCAAGGCATAAGTTGTAGGACAGTTGAAATGAATGATCCATATTAATAACTATAAGAAAGTTGACACTGCAGAACATTTTACCAAGGGCTTGAAAGACTACTTTTCAAGTCTCTTCCTAAATGAAGAAGGCAAAAAAATAATGAAAAGTAAAGAGATTTTACGCAGAGGTATCCGGTTTGTCCAATCCCATTCAAAAGGAAAAGGAGGAGAACAACAAGTAAAGATGAAAGAAAATTTTATTTTATTTATTATTTATTATTTACACATTTAATTTATTATTTATTTATTTTTAGCTTGTGGTAATCAATTTATATAAACAGTTGATTTAAGCATCAGCAATGGTGATGTCAATCTCAACTCGCTCAATACCGATGGAGGGATCTGCTTTGCCATCTCAGGACGACTGTGTAGGTCAATGAGTCACTTGTGGATTCTCGTCTGGAAACGATCCCAAGTTTTAGAACCTTCATCTCCAGGAGCTTTTCTTGTAGTGATTCTCAAAGTCATGATGGGCATCCAAACTGGTCCTTTCAGCTTGAGATTCTTCTCCTTTGCTTCTCTGATAATTCAGCACCCACCTCTTACGGCTGGTGAGAGATGAATTCTGATTTGGTGAATGGCCAGCTCTGGATTCACAGGTGTATTTTTCCTGTATTTTTAAAAGCCACTGCTGCAGCATGGCTTCCTGACTGACTTTTGCCTTCATGAGAGCAAACAGCCATTAGTCCAGCAAGCCTCCTCCACAACTACGAGAGTGTCTTCCTTGAAAAGGGGAAACTTTCTAAGATTAAAAGAACAATCTTAACTCACAGATGCAAGCATATAGGCAAAATAATTTTTTATATAATGTTCTTTAAACATTTCTTTCCATTATATGGACTTTTTCAAAAACTTTGTTATTTTATTAGTCGTTGTCAAACTACCCTTTTTTGGTGAAGGAACGCTTGCTATCTTCGTTTTTATATTTTCTAGATAGTATTCTGACAACCACTTATTATCAATGAATCACAAAAATAATCAGAAAAAATTGATATATCTTTCTTTTGAGGACTGAAATAAAAGTCCTATGCCTCTTCAACAAGGTAACGGACCCTCATTTTGCTAAAAGACCCCAGAGTTTTAAGTTCCCTGGCTTTGTCAGGACAGAAACTGGCCAGGATTTCCCCTTATGACTATTTATTGCTAGTTTTTATCAAAAGCTAACTTGAGAAGGTCAAAAGGCCTGAAGACTGCTTCGTTTACTTCATCTGCCCCCAGTGCGCTCCTGTTTTTATGGTTCCCTCAGGATGCTATTTTGTACACAAACAGTTGCTTCTTGATAAAGGATTGCCACTGTGGGCCACAAACTTGTTCTATCTGGTCTCCTGGGGATGTGTTGTTCATCGACTTATGCCCTACACTTCACCTTTTTTCATCTACCACCTAATTATAATGCATTTAAATGTTAAGTCTCCATCCTAAAGTCATCATGGGGTATAAGTTACATGCATGTAAACCTTATATGCAAAAGTGTGGGTCTTCTTCTTAAACATTCATAACTCCTCCTGAACCTGTTGAACATGTACAGTTGCTCAACCTATTGAGCATAAATTCTTGTTTTGAAGTGCCCCTTTTACGTCTCACTTTCTAAATGTCCAGACAGAGCCGTCTCAAAAAAAGCTGTCACCCTGGGTAGAGTGCAGTGGCATCACAGCTCACAGTAACCACCAACTCCTGGGTTCAAATGATTCTCTTGTCTTAGTCTCCGAGTAGCTGGGACCACAGGCGCCCACCACAACACCTGGCTCTTTTTTGGTTGCAGTTGTCATTGTTTGGCAGACCTCAGCTGGATTTGAACCTGCCAGCTCTGGTGTATGTGGCTGGCGCCCTACCCTCTGAGCTGCAAGCAATGAAACCTTTGTGACTCTTTTTCAAACAATTTATATATAATGAAAATGAGAAATATCTTTATGTTTAACAACCCTTTATCTTGCCTTAAAATATATAGTGTGCCCCTACATAATCCAATTCTTACAGCTTTTCAAATTTCTGTAAGGATTTTATTATATTTCAAGATCTTGATTTTAGGAAGTCAACCACATTGATGGTATCCTAGAGCTGGCTTTTGCTACCTTATAGTAATAGTCGTGTGAATAGTGTGGTGAATTTCAAAATTTGAAATACAAAAAAAAAAAAAAAAAAGAAAATTCCAGGTGTAGCAATTAGATCTTTAGTGTTCATTACCATTATAATGATGGATAATGTGTCCTGGGATAAGGACAGACAGGAGATTGACATGTTTTTGTTTTTTTGGAATATTTACTATTGTAACCTTTACTCTTGGTTTCATTGGCATACTTTTTAAGTGTTGCGATCATTTTGTGAGAGTTAGTTGAGTTAAGATTAGTAAAAATATCCCTAAACATACTTGGCCGGAACACATATCTGTCATATTACAATGTTCCAGAGGCAAATGGAGTGAGATGCTTTACGTGGTGGAAGCCACACACAAGGACCCCTGTGAAGTGTGATCCATGATGCTTGGTTACTTCAAGCAAATGAGGGCACTGGCCACAGGCCTTAGATAGGAAATAAGTGTATTAGTACAGTTCAACTTTTTAAAAATTTTCTGGTGAGATTCACATAAATAGAAGCTCTGAAATTTTCCCCAATTCTCAAAGGAGAAACATGCCCTTTTCCCTGAAAGTTTGCTGAAAGATCAAGTTACAAATAAGGCAGATTAGTAAAAGAAAGCCTTATTCACTATGCATGTGGAGAGAATCAGAGAGTGAATACCTAAAGAGAGTATAGATAATTTTATACATACTTTTTAGAGGGGAGGGAAATATGAGTAGCATAGGTGATTCTTTTTGGGGCAATAAATGGTTCCTAGGGAGGATAAATGGAGTAGGGAAACAGATTGACTTTGTATTTTAACTTGAGACACAGGTATTATGTTTTAAATGGATTGGGCCATTGGGCCAGGTCTGGTGCATTCTTGATCTTTCCTGCAATGTATTGAGATCACAAGGAGAAAAGGGGAAATTTAATGTTCCTTTCAATGGGTCAGTCCTGTATATGCAGATAGAAGGCAAGCCTCTTCCAAAGGCCTATTCATCTCTTAAGAACTTTTAATTCAAAATATTCTTTATCCCAGGGAATTATATTGAGATTTTTCTACACTCCTTCACTTGTATATATGTGTGTGTGTGTGTGTGTGTGTATATATATATATGCCAAATTCCATGAAGTTAAGGGTTGCTTGGGGGTACAGTCCTGATCAGGACAGCAGTATAAGGCAGAGATTACACTGTAAAAAAATCACTTGGATTCTAACCCAGACTTAGCAGGTATTGACTCCCCTAAATTCCTCAATCTAAAATGCTTTTGTTTGTCAAAACTTTATAAGGCATTTGTTAACACTCATGTGATATATTACCTCCTTTCATAAAAGAAGAAATTCAAGACCCAGGACGCTATGTAATTGCATAGGGTCACACAGCCTGTAAGCAGCAGGCATGAAATTTGAGCCAAAGAAATCTGGTTTCTCAAACTAAATTCTATAATACATTGTCTCTCAGAAACCAGATCATACAAATATGTATCTCATAGGTATAATGTGAGAATTAAGTGACATGAAACATTTAGAACAGAGTTTGACTCTTTGTTAACACTCATCATATGCTAGTTATTGTAATAGGTCTTGTATTACCATGTGGTTAAGTCTACATGAGGTGCAAAAGGAGATAAATAAGAACAGGTACTACAAGAGGCTAGAAAAATACCGAATGCATCCCAATAGCTATCCTATTTCTAATGAACCTTGGGGTCTGGCAGCTTCCTTGTTCCGTCTGTGGCTTGCTTCCTCATTCTTAAAGGCTATTCTTGGATTAAAAGCATAGTAGTCTTATTTCTGTACTTCAGTTGTCTTTGCATCTTCTGTAATGATCCAATGTTACTGATTTTATAAGATAAAGTGCTTAGTAAGAGAAAAGGAAAAAAAGAGCAAAGAAAAGACGAGTGAAACAGAAAAAAAAGGAGAAACATGAAGAAAGGAAGTAAATTCAATTCAGTTAACTTCTTATCACTGAGTGAAAATTTACAGATGAGTTGAATAAGGCATAATTATATAGCCTGAAAAACAATATAATATGAAATGAAAAAAAACTGAAGCAATTTTACTGATGACACATATCAGACATTTAGATTTACTCTACTATTTGCAAACACAGAAATATTATATGAAAGACTGCTGTCAAGTACCAGGCAAAACATTTGAATCACTGAGAATATATTCATATAAAAATGTATGCGTATGTGTTTGCCAGTGTTTCACTTTTCAAAGGTTTTTAGCATTTCATACATAGATTCTAAGAGGCTAAAAGAAGGGATCCATCATCCCATAGTGGGAACCAACATGACAACCTCATGGAAAATCCCCACATGGCTCATTTACTTGCTCTGGACATCTGTTACGTCATACATTAGATAAATCATTAGTGTTGGAATTGCTGAACGCAAATCAAATCAGATTGTAAAAGGTCGTTCTGGTTAATATTGCCTCACTTTGCCTACAGATATCTGACTTGTGACATATAAAGGAAAAATCAGGCCCTCTTTTCTCCAATACCAAAACTCAGAGAAGACATTCAGTAACAGACAAAATAACAACTTGACATCCATTCCAGTGTGAGTTATACTAGAATGGGAAAGCCTTAGATATTGGTATTTAGAATATTTTGCCAATGCCAAATATTTTCTCAATTGTTGAAAGGGAAAAGCCTCTCAGAAATGACAAGGAGAGAACATTATTCAGTTATACTACTCATTGGCCCTGCAAAATAACACTGGTTGAATTAAGAAACTCTTTTTGTGCTCATTATTTCAAATTTCAATGATTCAACAATACTGATATTTCAGGTGGTTGAATGGCTAAAACTTCTGTTTGGTTATCTGCTAATAAATATTTAACAACAAAGAAGAATAGTAGTATTTATCTTTGGATTTGTTGGGGGGATTAACCGAAATATATGTATGAGGAACACTATGAAAGTTTGGAGATACACAAAAATTAAGAAACATAACATTAGGATTACTACATTTTCTCAGAATAATCTCCAAGACACTCTATGCATTTCTGCATTCTTGTAAACAATTTTTGCTACTCATTTTCTTCAAGTACTGTAAATTCACTTTTGAACATCTTTATCCCCACTGGAGAACTTTTGTCTGCACCTGTGATTTTTGGGTCTAAGGACCAGAAAATAATCACATGGGGCCAGGTCAGGACAGTAGTGTGGATGAACCATAAATTTAACTTCTATAGACTCCAGGAACTGAGTGGCTAGCTGTGTAGCCAGACACATTGTCACAGTGCAAGAATATCTCCAACAGTCCTGTCCTCGGCTGCCATTCTTGAAGTTTCCAAAGAACTTTTGGTAGGCATCCTGTCGTGTATTGCTGAGCAGTAATAGTCCATTGTTCCTCCAGAAGATCAGCTACAACATGACCACTTTTGGAGAAGAAAATTGCCAACATTTTCTTTCCAGCACTTCAGGGCTTCACTTTTGTTAGTGGATTTTCACCGGGCGAAGAAATCCTCCCTGTCCAATGACACTTATTCTGTGGACCAAACTGGTAAATGCAGGTTTCATCATCAGTAACACTGTCAGAAACACATGTAGACTGGCCTCGTTGAATCTGACCATCATTTCTTCATTCCATTCAACATTTGAGTCAAAGTGTGAGGAAGGTGTCAGGATGAAACTTTCCTGGCTTAAAGGTAATTATGCAGGATTTTGGACATCGCTGGCTATATAATTCCTGGTGCCGCTTCCCACGTCCTTAAATTTCACTCAATTGTTTTAAGAAACATTTTTTTTCCCCACAGCCACAATTTTTCCTCAGCCATTGTGGTCACTGGTCACCCACTCCTCTTCTCATCTTTCAGGGAAGGTTGGCCTCTTCTGAATTCTTAAAACCACCAAAAAATTGTCATGTGGGAAGGAGCAATGTTCCCTGAAAGCACATTAAAAACACTCAAGGTTTTGAGACACTTTTAGTCCACCTTTAAAATCATAGCAAATCATTGTGTGGAAGTGCTCTCTTCCGGGTTCCACAGGAGACCTCGACTGACTGCCATGTGGACGGAAACAAACGAGGCCCTGCCAGAGCACCGAGAAGCAGAGCAAGTTGAAACTTGCATAAGTGAATCAGAAAGGATTCCACTGTCCACCGTACTTCTTGGAAGTGAAATAATAAACCATAAGACAGCCTGTCTAAAAACTTTCATAGTGACCTTCATAGTGACCTTCACAAAGTATTTAAACAATGGCTTGTGCATAGTGGTAACTTAATAAATCATACCAAGAACAATAGTAATAATACCATTCCCACTATTAACAATTCTATAATACATCTGGTGCTTTCATTCATTTCATAGGTAATCTACACAAAAAATAAACAAAATAAACACTCTAATTTGTATCATAGTATCATCAGCATACCACATGGCATAAACATGGATCATCAACAACTGATTTTTTGAAATCACACAATGGTTTCGTCTATGTAGAACTAGAAAGAGAGAAGTAATGCATTTTGTATTATCTGGATTATTTCTGTTGTCTCTGTTACATTTAGCAATGGAATTTCATGCATAAGAAGATAATATATATTTTCTCTTAAAATACAATAACAAATCTGAACTCAACAATAAATATCTTTGCTGCCACATTACTTTATTACATCAGTGGCACATTACTTCATAAAGCAATTTATTGGAAATTTTATATAGTCTTGCACATCACATCTAATAATATCAAAAGGAATCTAGTATTATTAGTAGTGAAGAGAATGTCCCATGAATTAAAAAATTTGACTACTTCTTGAAATTTTCATGGCTCCATCTGTTTCTCAGTTTGTTAGAGATAGTTAATACTTTATTGCTTTTTCTTGTGACAGTAATTCATGCATCTTACTGATGGTTACATGCATCCCTGAACATGGAACCAACTATTGGCATTAAGAGAGGGTATGGAAGTTGCACTCCACCCCTTACGCTACCTTAGAAGGAAGCCCCACAGTTGCCAGGTATATTCTTATTTATAAAATTTAGACTTAAGGTTAGAAAGATGACAAAGAGAGGGAAATAAATGTAGTCCATGTAACAAGCATATAATTACTACTGCAGAAAAGAAACAAAGTCAAATACATTTTTTTATGTTCATTTGTATTTCATGTTCTCAAAATATTCTATAAATTTGCATATATTAGAATAGATTTATAGAATTCAGTTATTATTCAATTGTCTAATACTGACATTTCCTTTTTTTTTTTTTTTTTTGGCTATATACTTTGCTTTTCTTATTTATAGTTACCTAAATCACGGTGCTCACTTGGAAACTAACTTTATGAATATGAATCTGAACTAAAGCAAATATTCTAAGAAAATATTTTTGAACTATGATTTAATAGAAAAAGTATTAGGAAAGTTAAAAGAACAATTATAAAAATTAAGGCTTATTTTTCTTTCAATTGGCATTGGCACAACTGCAGGAAAAATTTCAATATGAATTAGGAACATATTTTTAGAAGCCAAGAAAAAGTCTAATTGCACTACACAGGGTATTGGCAGCCTGACATGAAAGTGGATATTCTACAGAAAGTTGCTGACCTGACATCTGAATACAGACTTTATTGATTATGAAGAGTGTAAGATGTCTGGAATGTTAGTTTTAGTGTCAAGTGATTCATACTAATAGAGATGTTATTTTAAGGGCAACTTTTAATTGAGGCAGATCTAAGAATGGACTTTATAATATGCATTAAACATTTAATCATTTAATAATTATGAATAAAAATGAAAAATTTCATAATTATATCTTAAGCTGAACCAAAATAATATTTTGTGGCATGTATAAACAGGAAATTCAAAACATTTATAACTGGTTAATCATATGAGTGAAAATATCATATATGTAGAAGATATTTTTTCTTTCTTAAAGATTTTAATGTATGTTTTATCTTCAAAATTAAAAGACAAAGAATTTTGCCAATAATGTACAGGGTGTTGTAAACATTGCTATAAACAGGGAAAACGGAAAATTGTAGCTAACTGTACATTTACTTATAAAATATTTGTTACCAACTTTTACAAAATATTTACAAAATATTCTTTCCATGTTGGCCACCTCTTTGTAAAATTTTGTAATGAATATTTTGTAAATAAAGATATGTTAACTATAACTTCCCATTTTCCAATGGCAATGTTTGGGATATCATGTGTATTTCTTAACTGCAAATATTTCAAAAGTTAAATAAATAGAATCAAAAAGAGATAACTGAAGGATAGCTGAATTGCAAAAGACCAACTAGTGATGAACTAATATAATAGTTCATCTATTAATTGATGAATCTTATGGGTAGTTAGAAACCTTGATTAGAACACAATTAAATGTGTCACTGGTTATCATCATTTTCCACAAACATGGATTCAACACACTGTGGGTTGAAAATATTCCGAAAAAAAAGTGGATAGTTACATCCGTACAGATTCCTTTACTTGTCATTCCCTGAACACTACCGGATAACAATGACACACCTTTACATCATATTAGGTATTAAAAGTAATCTAGAGATGATTTAAAGTATATGGAAGAATGTAATAGGTTATATGAAAACACAGGGATTTAAACATCTGAGGATTTTATTAATAATATCCAGAGAAGGGCCTGGAACCAATTGCTAAGGGTATCAAGGAAAGACTGTATATTAGGAAAGACTGTATACATAACCGAATTTCAAATATTACAAAAACTAGTTGCTGGATAGCAAAAATTAATGGCAAGGTGACTACTTTTAAAGACTACCTGTAGAATTAACATTAACTTTATATTAGTACATTATTTAATTTATTCATGGCATATTAAGCATTTTTTGGTGCCTAATTTACACACAGGCTGTGGTAGGATCATGAGATATTCTCTATTATTGACAAAGTTCAGTTTTGACCTTAGATGTATCTTACTTATATTTTTAAAAAGCAACCTATTTTAATCAAAGGTGTATTGAAGGCTATTGACATAGAGAATGTTATTATTATTGTTGATGATTTATTTTACTGTTTATAATTATTGTAAGAGTTTATAATTATTATAAAGAGTTATTTATAATTATTATAAACAGTTGTTTTCAGTGCCTTTTCCATGTAAGGAGTTGTAAGGAATTTGAGAATAACTCTATTTGTAGAGTGAACATTGTTAGAGGTGGAAGAATTCTACGAAGAGAAATATAAATTTTATGACATTTATGTGCCATAGAAAGTCCAAACAGCAGACAGAAAAAGATGAGTATGAACATAAAAATTTATTCTAAAAGATTCTAGAAAGTACTCAAGTTTTAAGACATCAGTAATTGATCAATATATAGTGGACATTTTTGAAATCATCAGGAAAAAAAGATATATATAGGAATAGATACTAGTAAAAATATTTCTTTTAAAAAATATTTCTATTACAGGGTTATGGTGTGTGGCACAACTTTTGGGGATGGGACACAACTATAACAGGGACTTTGCCTAACAAATGCAAACAGTGTAACCTAATTATTTCTATCCTCAATAAACCTGAACCAATAAAAATAATAAAAATATTTCTATTATAAATATTTTCAAAATGGGAATTCAAAATACTATTATTGATTAATTTAGGAAGACAATTTATGGTATTCTTTTTTTATTGTTTTGTTTTAATAGGCAGAAAATTGAAAACACAATAGCTGTGTTGATTATGGGGCTAACCTATTAGTTGTGTTAGGGATCAGAAAAAGAAAATACCTCAAAAAAGATATTAAGGGGAAGCGCCTGTGGATCAGTGGGTAGGGCGCCAGTCCCATATATCCAGGATGACGGGTTTGAACCCGGCCCTGGCCAAACTGCAGCATAAAATAGCCGATCATTATGGCGGGCACCTGTAGTCCCAGCTACTCGGGAGGCTGAGGCAAGAGAATCGCGAAGCCCAGGAGGTGGAGGTTGCTGTGAGCTGTGATGCCACAGCACTACACCAAGTGTGATGAAGTGAGACTCTTTCTTAAAAAAAAAAAAAAGGGTATTAAAAGCAGTCTCAGAAGCAATAGTTATTCTCTGACCTTTTCTCGCCTTATCTCTTAATCTCATTCTCACTTGAGGCTAGTAGGGGAAAGCTAAAATTTCTCTTCCCCAAGGCAGGTCATGGAAACCAGAACCTCTTTTCCTCAAAGCCAGATATAAAACCAAAATATATTATACTCTAACTTTGCTCCATCTTCTGTGGAAAACCTGCCCGGAATGAAATTATCTGAGCTACCTTATTTGACTGTAGGTAATCAGAGAGGATCTGGCCTCACATTTGGAGGAAGGAATGTGCTAAAAGAGCTCAAGAAGAGTTTAGAAAGAAAGGCTTTACTGGTTTTTCGAACTTAGTGTATTAGCCTTAGATAATATACCTTTTGTCTAATTGTACACGTATTTCTACATGGCTATCCATACTTGGGTAAACACAAGCATAAAAATGGACAATTTCCCCTGTATCTTTGGGTCTTCATTGTGAAGAATCCCATGTGTACATATTAAATAATACTGGTATGCATTTCCTCTAATTTATCTGCATTTTGTGAGTTGATTCTTCAGGGAAACTTCAAAGGGAGAAGGTAAAGTTCCCTTTGGCTCCTACAGTTTATTCTCATTTATTTCATTGTTGTTTTTGTTGCTATTCTTTCTATATGACAATTTTTTCCTTATATTTTTGAGTCTGAAATTGTGGGTCCTTATTCTGTTTTTCTCATAAAACAAATGGTCTTTTAAATATGATTTTTCATAATGCCAAGTTTCTTAGGAATTAATAATTATGCTATGAAATAACAAGCTACATGGAAGAAAAATTTTTAGATAAAGGTTGTGATGTTTCATAAAGTTTACTTACATTAACCTTTTCCTTGGAATCTATTAGATTTGTGCTCTAACTAATGAATGAGTCAAGAAAGAAAGACATGGAACATTGGACCAAACACAAGAGATCGTCACAGGGAATCCCAAGATGAGGCGAAAGGTAATAGCTTTGCAGAAATGAAGCTTTGAGTTCAGAGGACAGAGCCTGTCAGAAAGAGCCTGTCCAGACTGGATGCTTTTGGAAAGTTCCAGCAAAAATTGTTTTTAAGAAAGTAAAATGGAGGAGATAGGAAGTGTGTGTACATAATGAGAGAAGAGATAGGCAATTGTAAGAGCGGTTGGGTTGAATTAAAAGAAAAACAACCCAACTTTGTGGTTAATTTCAAGAAAGTAAAAAGCAGTGCAGAAAATCAAAAACAATCATAATGCTGTGTTTCTCAAGAAAAGCAGGCCTCAGCGTCACCTAGTGGGCTATTGAAACACAGATTGCTGGGCCCCACCTCCAAGGTTTCTAACAAGTTGGCATGATAACCAAAAATTTGCACCTCTCTCAAGTTCTAAGGTAATGGGAGGCTTGCTAGTCTAGAGCTCACAATCTGAGAAGCTTTGGTAGAATATGTGGCTCAGATGTGGAAGTTTGTACAGAGCTGTGATACAATCATATTACACACAGATCTAACAGATAGTTGTACAAAGAGATGATGGGGTCAGAAAACATAAATGTGTAAAGTGGTGGGAAAAGGGGTAAAGAAACACAAGTATATCTCCATTTTTCTATAAGGAGAAGTTAAAAGAATATTTAAATCTGAAAATCAAGACATAGAAATTTAAGCATCATATTTAAAGACATGAAAGTAAATAAATTTATCTTTTAAAATAAATGACAATTTTTTTTTCTAGTAGGGGGAAATGGGAGAGAGGAACAGGAGACTGCTCTTTTCTTTCCATAATGAGTCTTGTCAACCAAGGAATAATAAGGATCATAAATTTGGAAAGGAGAGTTTTATTTCTCATAAAGGATTGCAGCCCGGAGGGCAGCCGTTCTGACAGGCTGGGAAGCATAGCATCAGCATGACCCAAGAGCACTGTACTTTAAGGGAAAGGCAACTAGGATGGGAAATTATGCTGAGCAGGGAGCCAAATTTACATATTTAACAAACTATAGGAAGAGTCACGAATAATTATGAAAGCAAAAACACCTATATGTGCAATTGGGTTTTATGTTGCTGGGATCTGTATTTGGAAAAATGAGTGTTAACATGATCTAAGGGTGAAGATTTAGACCTCTGATGTCAAAAGGTGACACAAAGGACAAGAAAATGCTCAATGCCAATTCTTCGTTGGCTGACCATAACCAATTCATGGTCTCTGTACCCTTATCTGGAAGGAATGGTTGTCAGCTACAATGCCCCAACAGCAAAAAGAGAGGAGCAGCTTTAGGTGGTTGACAGAAGTCAGGAGTGGAGCAAGTATTTTAAAAGACTGGTTCAGTTTAACCTTTATGGAAGAAAGCTTAATGGTAGTCAACAGGAGAGGGAGTCCAAGAAGTTGAAACTTCCCACTGTCCCTGCCAGGAACTCAGTTTTAGGGTTTCTTTGAGGCCCTCTTGCCAAGAAGGGGTGTGTTCAATCTGTTGGGGGACTTAGGATTTTATTTTTATTTCTCAGTCTCATGTATACCTTAGGTGAAAATGAATATTTTCAAGGAATAAAAACAACATCAGAACCAAAAAATTGATTTTAGTTTATTAAGCTGGAATCAATTAAATCTGCATGCATGTTTCTCAGAAGTTTTTAAAACAAATGCAGTGTAAGAATACAAAATTGAAGTATTGAAAGTCTGGAAATATATATTAAATAACCAACATATGTTAAATACCATAATTGTGACCTCAATAAAACACCTCTGTAAATTCCCTGCTTATATAACAGTCTGTCCCTTAAATTTCTAGAGATTCCTAGGGATTTGTATGCAAATGAAAGAAACTCTCTGCCTTTATTCCGCAATTGATTTTTGCTATTCACAGTAATTATGTGCTATAAAGTCACTGTGAATACTGAATTAGCCAATGCCAAATCATTGCCATTGGGAGAAATACAGGATTAAACTCCCAAAATCCTCTAGTCACAACATTTTTGCCAATTGGTAAATCTTCTATATAACCTTGTTTAATGTATGTTTCTGTTTAAAGGCAACATGTAATATATATTGCCATTTCATTGATATGGAATTCATAACCAACAGCACAATAACTTCTGTCTGAATGAAGTTTATCATCACATGCCTTGTCCGGGTGAAGCACATCACAACCTCTTTTTCAGGTAGGAGCCCTGGATAGCACCTCAGCACCAGATTAGTAGGTCATTTCAAAGGAAAAATCACTATCTACAAAAATGCAAAAAATGTGTCACTAAATAGACCACAAAAAATCCACTTGTTTGCAGTGTGAGAGGCTGGGCACTGTGAGTCAGTCAATTTCTTTGCTTCTCTGCCCAACTAAGAAAGCACCATCAAGTACTGATTTGGGGGTTCCAAACCAAGTGTAGCCAGTAAACAAATCTGCAAATACAGAATTCTCAAAAAATGAAGATGAGCTATACTTTTATTTTTAAATTACCATTTGTATGCCAATGACTACCACATATGAAGTATGAAAATCTGACTATAAAATATGATCTGCTTAAACATTGACTGAGGCCCTGTATTCCAAATGTCTTGTCCACATGCTTCTTGGCAGTTGCATTTAATTGTCTTAAAGATATGACAATTCCAACTTATTTTAAACTGAATTATTCTTGCCCAGAAAAATCTGCTAATATTCTGAATGACATTTAAACTTAAGAATTTCATTATATGACTTTCAGCTGGAAGCCATGTTTGCAGATCTGTCACCGTTCTGTATCTTTAATCTACACCTCCAAGATCAATCTTCTTGCCCTCTCTCCTCTCCCTTTTAACACCAGCCATGAGGACACATTTTCTTTCCTGAATTTGCGGTGTTCTTTCTTGAACGGTGTTTGGGGGCCATGAAACCACTTACTCTTCCCTGCGTCTGAAACTCTTTTCTCTCCTCTCCCTAGATAATTGAGAATCCTCCTTTAGGATTGATTTTAAACATCTCGTTTTCAAAGACACCCTTCTTGACTCTACGAATGAAACTTTGATCATATTTATTAGACTGCAACTCATTATATATTGAATTTAATGTTCATTGTCATATACTTAGAAATAGAAATATAACCGGAATTTACTGATATATTCCATTATGCTAATATATTCTGCATTTTGACTACAAACCTGACAGCGCTTAATTCAACCCTGCCACTTTAAGTTTTGTATCAATTATATGAATTAAATTTAGTATATTGTAAAAGTTCCTAAAATACAGAGACTTTAATAATATAGCCCTAAATTATTTCTTATATAACAATCCTGAAGTCCAGGCCCATAGTACAGATCTGCTGGGAGAACTGATGCAAGACCCAAGTCTCTTCTATCCCTCCTGTCTCCAAGTGCCTCATACGGAACGGTATGGTTAAACCTGAATTACATCCACATGTTCACTGCAGCCTATGAGAGGAGAAAAAGTTACATTCATATGAGTTTTGATATGCTATATCTGTACACTCACTCAAAGCATTTTCTTTTCTCTTTTTTTTCTTTTGGTCAGGGCCGGGTTTGAACCCACCACCTTTGGTATATGGGGCCAGTGCCCTACCCCTTTGAGCCACAGGTGCCGCCCTCAAAGCATTTTCTAATACCCTTTTTGATTTATTCTTTAACCTAGTGGTTACTTAGAAATGTGTTGCTTAATTTCCATGTACATGCAGTTCAATATTTTACTGATTTTTAATTTCATTCCATTATGGTTAGAAAACATATCTTATATTACTTCTGATGTCAGAATTTCTTCTTCAGTAGTTCCTTGGTCTCATATCCAAAGAATGATCAGTTCAGAGAAATGCAAATCAAAACTACTTTGAGATATCATCTAACTCCAGTAGGATTAGCCCACATAACAAAATCTCAAAACCAGAGATGTTGGTGTGGATGTGGAGAAAAGGGAACACTTCTACACTGCTGGTGGGAATGCAAGCTAATACGTTCCTTTTGGAAAGATGTTTGGAGAATACTTAGAGATCTAAAAATAGATCTGCCATTTGATCCTATAATTCCTTTATTAGGTATATATCCAGAAGACTTAAAAATCACATTATAATAAAGATACATGTACCAGAATGTTTATTGCAGCCCAATTCATAATTGCTAAGTCATGGAAGAAGCCCAAGTGCCCATCGACCCACGAATGCTTTAATTAATTGTGGTACATGTATACCATGGAGTATTATGCAGCCTTAAAGAAAAATGGAGATTTTACCTCTTTCATGTTTACATAGATGGAGCTGGAACATATTCTTCTTAGCAAAGTATCTCAAGAATGGAAGAAAAATTATCCAATGTACTCAGTCCTAATATGAAGCTAGTTTATAGCTTTCATATGAAGGCTAAAACCCAATAATAGCACAAGAATAGGGGGAAAAGGGCAAGGGAGGGGAGGGGGGAGGATGGGTGGAGGGAGGGCAATTGGTGGGATCACACCTACAGTGCATCTTAGAAGGGTATTGGTGAAACTTACTAAATGTAGAATATCAATGTCTTCATATAGTGATTAAGAAAATGCCATAAAGGCTATGTTTAATAGTTCGATGAAAATATTTCAGATTGTATATGAAGTCAGTACATTGTGCCCCATAATTGCACTAATGTACACATTTATGATTTAATAAAATTATTTAAAAAAAACCCAGAATGTTCAGTGGTAAGATAGGATTTATTTTGTAGAGAAGAATACAGAGAAAGCACCAGAGCTTCTGGCAGAGGGAAAAACCCAAATCAGAAAAAATCTCCTCTCTGCTTCCTTTGTCTAGGGATACACACACACACAAACACACACACACACACACACAAATAGATACAATCCCTTCATTCCCAGCCCTAGGAAACTTACATAAAATTGACCAGGCCTGGGAAATGAGGGGGTTCCCTGTTCAGCTGCAAGTGCAAGGGGAGGGAGACAGAGGCCAGGTCGCAGACACTGCAGGACTCCCTGAGCTCACAACCTGGAGGTGTCTCCCCAGCAGGTGTCTAGTCCCTCCTCCCACTGGAGTCTCCAATGCCCCCGCGATGCTCCAACCCGCTGGTTCCTCTGGCAGCTGCTGCACCACCAACACTCCCAGGGTAGGGACTGCAGGTTAGCCCCTCAGCTTCCGTGTGAGATGGCTGGGGCACCACCTGCCCTGCATCACTTCTATCATGTTTAATTTATTTTTTGCTTTTATGACTTATCTATGATTCATCTTGAAGAATGTTACGTGTGCAACTGAGAAGAGTGTGTGTTTTGTTGCTGTTGCATGATGTGTTCTATTGATGTCTGATATATTTAATTGGCTTACAGTGTTTAATTTTCCCTGTCCATTATTGAAAGTGTGATATGAAAGTCCTCAAATATTGAAAAGCTATTTTTCCCTTCATTTCCAACAATTTTTTTCTACACATATTTTTGTTTTTTTGCATCAGGTCATACATGTTTATAATTGTAATATTCTTCCGATGGATATGATATTTCATCATTACAATCTGTCCGTCCTTATACACAGTAGCATATTTTGCTTAAAATTTTTTGTTGTATGGTAGCATAGCCACTCCAGCCTGGTTGCTATATGTACGGTTAATCTTTGTTTGTCATTTTACTTTCAATCCAATTGTATTTTTAAGGCTAAAGTATATTTCTACATAGACTATACTTGGATTATATATTTCATGTAGTCTGACAGTCTCTGGATTTGGTTAAAATATTTAACAACGTTTGTAATCTTAGCAGTCTGGGAAGCCAAGACAGGTGGATTGTCTGAGCTCAGGAGTTCAAGACCAGCCTGAGCAAGAGTGAGACCTCCATCTCTAAAAAATAGCTGGGTGTTGTGTGGGCACCTGTAGTCCCAGCTACTGGGGAGGCTGAGGCAGAGAATCACTTGAACCCAAGAGTCTGAGGTTGTCGTGATCTGTGATGCCATGGCATTCTACAAGGGCATCAAAATGAGATCCTGACTCAAAAAAATAAAGAAATAAAAATAAAATAAATAAAATATTTAATTAATTTATATTTAATTTATTATTCATATAGTTTGACTTGTGCCTGCCATTTTACCTTGTTATAAAGTTTTTAGGTCTTATGTCTATTTTTCTCTTTCTATTTCTGTTTTATTGCTTTCTTTTGCATTAAGTATTTTCTAACGTAGTAGTTTAATGTCTTGATTGGTTCTTCTCATTATATTTCTTAAGATTTTTTTAATACTTATTCTAGGGTTTGAAATAGGTATCTTAACTTGCCTGAATTACTTTACTAGTTGTAAAAGTTAAACTCCAATTATGTGTAGAGATGTTACTCCTATATAGTTCTAGTCCCTTTCCCTTTTTAATGGTATTTTTATTATACATATTACATAGGACATTATACATATGTCAATGTTATTGACACGGTAATACATTTTATAATATTACTTTATCTGTAGTAATTTCCTTAACACAATGCAGCATACTCAGAGCTGAGAGTGAAAACAATGGCAAGGTTTTCCCTGGGAGACATTTCTACTCTAGAAAGGTGGGCACTTAATGGGATGGGTAGTAGCCTGGGGTCCTGTCAGCTTATCTCTCCTGGCATGGAGCTGGTATCAGGCAAGAGTGAGTAGGACTCTTGTCTTCTCAGCATGTAATGTCCTTCCAAAGTAAAGCCTCAATTCTAGGGGTGGGTGTTGTGAGTAAGAAGGGAAATCCTTCCTTTTCACTATACATTCCAGAGCTTTGTGTCACAACGGGTTTCTAGAGATAGGATAACCAATGCGTACATCCTAGTCCTTCCAGAAAGAAAGCCCTTTATTTAAGTGCTGTAGTTGACAAACATGTTATACATAAACTACATTTCCATATTTTGAGGCCTAGTATGCATTTTTTTATGCAATTACTTTAAATCAATGAGGTGAAGAAAGAAGAAAAATATGCATTACTATTGTCTTTAAATCACATATAATTACCTTTACCAGTGCTCTTTCTTTCTATATGTGGATTAAAATTACCATCTGGGATCATTTTCTTCCAGCCTGAATAATTTCCTTTAGTGCTTTTTACAAAGTATTCTGGTTTTCTCAGATTTTTTTATTTCTGATTTTTTTTTTAATCTGAGAAAATCTTCTTTTGCTTTTATTTTTTTAAAATAGATTTGCTTGTTATAGAATTTGTGACCCTTGGTAGAGAATTGTAGTTTTTGAACACTTTGAACATGCTATTTCAGTCCTTTCTGGCCATCATCGTTTATGCTGAGAAGTCAGCTATTAATCCTATCAGATTATTTTGTAAATAGTCATTTATGTTTTTGCTGCTTTCAAGATATTTTTGATTTTCTTTGATTTTCACCATTTTCAGGATGATGTGTCTGTGAATCATTTCATGTTTTTACTACTTGAAATTCAATACACTTAATGTATTAAGTCTATGTTTTGTTTTGTTTTTATAGCACATTAGGTAGTTTTCAGCCACCATATTTTCTTTCTATCTTTCTTTCTTTCCCTTCCTTCCTTCCTTTCTTTTTTTTCTTTTGAGACAGAGTCTCACTTTGCTGCCCTTAGTAGAGTGCCTTGGCATCAAACTCTTGAACTTGAGCAATCTGCTTGCTTCAGTCTCCCAAGTAACTGAGACTACAGGTGCCCACCATAACACCTGGTTATTTTTTAGAGATGGTGTCTCTCTCTTGCTCAGGCTGGTATCAAACTCCTGAGCTCAGACAATCCACCTGCGTCAGCCTCCCAGAGTTCTGGGGTTACAGGTATAAGTCAACACACCTGGTCTCATCTTTTCTAATATTTTCCATTCTTCTTTCTTTTTCTCCTCTCTCTTTGTACGCTACAAAGTATGTTGGTGCCTAAAGTTATCCCACATTTCTCTGCAGTTTTCTTTATTCTATCTCCTTTATGTATATTAGTGTACTTATAAATTAATCTATATTTATATTAGTTTATTCTTTTTTTCTGCTATTTCAAATGTAACGATTAATCTTTTTGTGATATTTTTATTTTAGTAAATGTATTTTTCAATGCAGTCATTTTAATTTGGCTTCTTTTTATAATTTCTATATCTTTGTTGATAGTCTATTTTATATGATGTTGTTATATCATTATTTACTTTTACATATTTACTTTTCTAATTATGGTTTATTTTACTTCTGTAAACACATTTATAATGGCTAATTTAATAAATTCTGGTAGATCTGACATCTAGTTCCTCTCAAAGGCATTTTTGTGTGTTTTCTGTGCTTTTCCTTTGGTGTGTGAGTCACATTTTCTTTTTCACGTTCTTTTTTTTATCATAAACACAATCAATATTTATTTGGTTGCTTATTATTCTCCTTTCAATACACATAATTTTTTAAAATTTTACATCATATAAAAAGTTTTTTTATCTATTTTTTAACTTCATCAGTATCATAAGCCTTTACTAATATTTTCTACAAAGATATTAGATTCCATTGATAGCATTTTTTTTTTTGAAGAGTGGCTTTTCGAGGATTAATTCTGCTATCTGAGAATTACTTATGTCTTCAAGGGATGAAATGGTATGAAATTTGTTTATGCTGTTAATACTAGAAAACCCATACTTTTTCCTCTGGCAATTTTTGTAACATGTGTTTCGGAGTAACTCTAGAAATAAAAGAAAAAAAAAAAAAACTTTTCAACACTAATGTCTGGCTTTCCTAAAGTTTTCTTCTGTTGGGTAGAGAGTAAAATGAGAAGCTGGGAAGTTTTAGTTACAGTAGTCCCATTATACATGGGAGATGATGAAAGTTCCCCTGGGTATGCCCAAATCAGCACATAAATTTAAGTCTTATGGTAAGCACTTCACAATAATGTATATAAAAAGCCAATCTTTTATACAAGAGTTTTGCATCCTGAAACTACTGTATTTTAGATCTTAGTTTGGTTAAAAAAAATCTTTTTTTTTTTTTAACAAGTGAACAGTTTATTAAGAATGAAACAAAGGTATAATGTGATACAGTACAAGCAAGATACTCAAGATAGGTATAATAGTACTACTCACACAAAAACTTAAATTTCACCTTAAAAAAAATCACAAGACAAACAGTGAAAGCAATTTCACTGTTATAAAATAAGATATTTCATGCAAAGTATTAACTCTGCCCCCCCAAAGCCCAACCTCCCAACAAACAAAAAATTATCTGGGAATACTGCTATGCTAACATACTAAGCACCCAACAAACAAAAAACTATCTGGGAATACTGCTATGCTAACATATTAACCACAGTATAATCATTCATGGGAAAACAGTAATTAAGCAATGAATTAAATGAAATAACAAAGTTCAAACTATCATAAACTCATAGGCCACAATGATTTTACAAGTCAATTCCAGAAATCTTATAAACAATAAAAAAAGAAGAAAT
>CAUYRH010023536.1:0-14546 GCA_963574655.1 Perodicticus potto
GCTTACTCCTGGCAGCTTGAAGAATCTTTTCTTTTGTCTTAACTTTGGACAGGTTCATCACTGTGTGTCTTGGGGAAGCTCAGTTAGAGTTGAGGTGACCTGGGGTTCAATATCCCTCTGAAAGGAGAGTGTCAGAATCTTTGGTGATATTTGGAAAATTTTCATTTATAATATTCTCTAGCATGGCTTCCATTCTCCTGGGGTATTCTTCTTCCCCTTCTGGGATACCTATAACTCGTACGTTTGAACGCTTCATAGAGTCCCATAATTCTGTCAACGAATGTTCTGCTTTCTCTCTCTTCTTTTCTATCTCTTTAACTATCTGAGTTATCTCAAGAGCTTTGTCCTCTACCTCTGTGATTCTTTCTTCTGCATGGTCTAATTTGTTGTTGATACTTTCTACTGCATTTATAAGTTCCCTAATTGACTGCTTCAGTTCCCTCATCTCTGCCATATCCTTTTTATATTCTTCATAGCATTCATCTCTTAATTGATTCTGGTTTTGGATTTCTTTTTCCACTTTCAGCATTTTCCTTCATTGTTTCTGAGCTGAGTCCTTCTGAACATACACTTAGACACATTTCCTCAGAGAAAAAAGGGAAGAAGAAATTGAAACAGAAATGATGGGAGTAACATCAGAGGGAGCATCAGAAGGGAAGGAAGCATGGGAGACTGAGGTTTTGCACTTAAAGGGAAAGCATTGTTATGAGGTGACAAAATATTAAGTATATGAGAAAGGGTTTGTAGATTATGAGAAGACTTCCTTGTAAAATGATTAAGATATACAAAGAGGGTACAAGTGGATAATATGTTTTCTACATTGTGACTAGTACCAGCCTACAGCAGAAAACTTGAATGTACATAGAGAAATAAAAAACAAAACAAATCTTCTACCAGAACAAAAAAGTATCCTATTTTCCATGCTCCATCAAGAATATTGAAAATCTAGAATTTCTAGAATATAAAAATTTAAAAATTATTAAGATAATGTTACTAATTGACTATGAAATTCAGCCTTCAAATAAAATTTAAAATAAATTTAATATGCCAATTTAATGGCACAAAAGTGATATTTATGTGGAGAAAGAAATAATTTGAATGTACACAGGTAGTATGACTGCTCTTGCATAATATTTGAATAACAGATACAAGAATAATTATTGACAGAGAATTATCAGGTTTGAGCATCAAAATTCATTTGGTGAGTTGCCAGGGATACACCAAAAATGCAAATCCATTCTTCTGATGTCATGAGTGAATGCCAGTTAATTCCATAAGTTTCCTACATAACTTCATATGTACATAACTTACATATGTACAACAGAAAGAGAATAAAAGGGAAGTGCTTACATTTTTCTCTGCTTAGCGGGAAAAGAAAGACTTCCTAAGAATTTGAACTAGGGTATGTTAATGAAATATTATGATTCTGAATCTTATTCCAACACCTTTGCATAATTTTAAGCATGATTAGGAGGAAAATACTGGGGACTAAGGGGAATCCTATATGTATAATATTGGGCAAAGGTTAAGCAAGGAAAGATACAATTGTAAGGAATCCCTAAGGTGGAGATGGCCAAGTATCCTGAGAACAGCGGTTTTACATTATCTCCTGCTGTCTGCTATACTATAGACTGCTACCATGATTTTAAATGTTGGATTAAAGTGTGATTTGTATACATAGTGTATTGAAGGATACGGGAGGCACATGGCCATTCGTTGTCAACATTAGCAGAAGTTGAATAGTAGTTTGGGGAGGGGGTATGACAAGCAAGAATTAAGTATTCAGTGTGAAATCCCAATGAGAGCTATCTAGGAGAAGAAAAAAAAGACACCTCCCCTTTATCCTACTTCTCAAACCTCTTGGAAATCCGTGAAGATTTTGGCAAAAGAATATTTTTTAATTTCCAACAATGAGTGGAAATAAACACTTGAACTAGAGATTTTTAAAAAATATTAATCATATAAGGAAAACCTACTTACTACTAAGAGAATTTTACAGTTATTAAATGTAGTAGTAACAGAGTAAAAATAATGTATTGGTACAGTTTACAGAGAAGTGAAATCCATTGTTCCAAAGTACGGCTGCTACACAGTGTCCAGACTTTCAGCTTCCTGGTATGTTTGCATACAAATTTATGGCTGAATTGTCAGCCACATTCAGGTAGACCATTCAACTTTTCTTTTTTTATTTTTTTTATAATAATTTTATTAAATCATAATTGTGTACATTGGTGCAATCACCTATCCAACATTCATTGTGTTTTCTTTCACTTAATGTTCTCAGTCACTGCTTCTTGCTTTTCAATTATAAATTAGTATTAGTTTCTCTTCATCAGTTAATTTTTCCCAGGGTTATGCCTAACCTCACAGTGTGAGATAAGGCACATATCCATCATAGCACTTTTGGGACTCTATCTTTCCATTAAATAGATTTTAGAATTTAGTATTTATAAGTGTTGTACCTCAAATACAGAATTATCCATTCTCCTGGCTCTAAAGCAGATGCAAACCTAACACTCCAAAGAAAAGTATACCTTTTTCTTTTATTAAGTCATTTGTACATAGATTATGAATACATTTATGCCATTATGAGATTCAATGTGTTGATTATTTGTACAAATTGGAGTGCTTACATCCTACTAATCAACATAGCTTTCACCTCATTTACCCAATTACAGCAGTAAGACATTTGTATTCTACACCTAATAGATCCAACTTGTACTTGCAATATGCTCCTTAGGTGTGGTCCCCCTACTAACCCTCCCTCTTTTGACCTACCCCCCTCTCTTTCCCTCTGTCTCCCCTTCTCTCCTTCACCCTAGGCTATAGTTGTGTTTCATTTTTCATATGCAAGTTGACCCTGCAATTCCTCACCTAGGTGTATATCCAAAAGACCAAAAGTCATTTGGCAATAAAGATATTTGCACCAGATTGTTCACTGCAGCTCAATTCATAATTGCCAAATCATGGAAGAAGCCCAAGAGCCCATTGACTCATGAATGGATTAAGAAAAGTATACTTACGCAGTGAGATGTAAATGTTTTTTCTACCAAAAGTGGACACAGAGTAGGTAGGTCCCAGGTTTATGTCACGAGCTTAAGAAAGGCTCTGGAAAAAAAAAAATATGAAGAAACATTGGCCCAGAGATATTGGTCCAGACATTTGAATAAGCATAAAGCTATCATACTGTTTGCATGAGGAAGTGATAATAGGACATACTTAGGTTAGAACTCTTATATCCTTAGTCTTTCATAATGGCAGGAAAATTTTATATGTGATAAATGTTGAAAAGAGAAGAGAATTATAGCTGTCATTCTTTTAAATAAAATACATAAGTAAAATAGATCTATTGCCTGAACTCTTCTCTCTATATTAGTTATACATGTCGTGTAAGATACAATTTAAGAGTATCTTTGTGATCTGATTGGAATAACAAGGAAAGCAATAAGAACCATTAGTGCTGTGAAATTGATGGTCCTCATGCAACTCTCATGTAAAATCACATTCCTCTTAAAGTAAATTATTGAGAACTAAATATAGTGATCTCCTATCTCAAATTTCCTTTGTCCCTCAAACTACCTTCCCTGTTTCCTGTTCACTATAAGGTACAAGTTGGAAAAGGTATAAAATTTACCTGATTTCCCATCATCCATGTTTAATTTTAAATAATAGGGCATCTATAATCCTAGCCTAAACATCCCATCTTGATAAACCAGAAAAATAATATACTGAAAAATATATCTTCTTAAATTATATTGTTTATAGGCTACATTTAGAACATATTCCTAGTCTGATAATAAATTAAAATAGCCATAAGAATTGGTGAATAATTTAAAAAATTCATTCACTTTTCTCAACTCTGTACACATAGTTTTAAAGACCTCTATTTATAGTCTTAAAGAAAAGTATAATTTAGGATTATACTGGAATATGCTTTTTATGTGAGTACATAAAGTAGAATGACAAAAAATTCCATGAAGGAAAAATAAGTTTAAATGTGATGTTACCTTCTCTCTCAAGGCAAAATGGAAGGACTCAATTATTACTATTATTCCTTTAATTTTTCTATTAGAAAATAGAAATAATGATCCAGCATTGGTAATCTTCCACTGGAAAAGCAGACTGCCTCTTCAAGGCCAACACTCAGGCTCTCATAAAGGCAGAACAAGCTGATTCACGTTAGTAAAGCAAATTGTATTGTCTTCCTGCAGAATATCATTACCTGGAGGAGAAAACAGTGGGTGAGAAAAATCTTGGCTTTGATTTTTAAAAGTTTTGACTTTATCAATAAAGGAAGTTATAAAACATTGGATTACCCTGAGCACACTCCTTTCAAGCTTCTTCAAATGGGAAAAAGCACTCATGATTTCTTGCTAATTACTTGCTTATGTATAGGACCAGGGTTTCAAAATGAAAATGCTGACATTTTCTGGGCAGACTCACCCTCCTGTGTTGGCATGTGAGATGGGCTAACAGTGACACAACAACTCTGCCTACCTTCAAACCCTGCATTCCTGCAGCCAATGAACGTCCTGGACAATGCGCCTGACTTACTGAACTGTCTTCCATCCTGGCACCATAGGGAAAATTCTAACTTGAACAAGCTGTCATTTTTACTTTCTGATTAATAGTACAATTACTATAGCTAATTTTTTTAAAGCAATTAAGGAAATTTTGGCTAATCAGTCTCCTTTTACGACCAATAGCAAAACCAGGCTAAGGCAATACATGAAATACTGAAGGCTTTGTGTATATGTGATCTTGCAAGGTAGAATTTTAAAATATCCAGTATTGTCAGCCAAAAAATAAAAAATGACTACTTATGATTGTGAGCAAATAAGAAAAGACTACATCCTATGAAATAACACATTTTCCCCCAAATTATTTTACTTGAAAGCTCATTGCATTATGTTAAATTTCAATTCTAATGACTTCACTGGTTATCTCTTGAATATTTATAAGAATTTAATGAACATTAAAATTTTGCCATCCTAGGATTGCTGAGGAGAGATGGGAAGATTTTATTTCTTAGTTCCTGTTTAGTTTTATGATGAACAACTTTTTCTTATCACCTTAAATCATTTCATAGAACTTCAATTTCATTTTGAAGGAAAAGAAATAGTTGTTGACAGTGCTTTAGAAATTAGGATTAAGCTGCCAGTAACCTTGATGTCAGGCAGTGGAGCAACCAATAAAATGATGAAATGTGAGAAGACAGGCTTATCTGGGACAAGTAAATCTCAGTCCTCTCTAGCAGAATCCTTTAAGATAGCACTTTGTTTATTCATTTGTATAAAAATATGAAATAAAAAATATGATTTGGTTTCTTTTGCTCTAACTTAGAAATTATTAATTTTGGTCTATTGCATTTCTCCTTAGTTGATTAGCAGAAAAGCTACCCTGAACTATTCCTTCTAGCAGAAACTATTCAAGATTGCTGATGTTTCTATTTTTTTTTACTCAACAGGAATTCTAGAAATGACAATTTTGTATCTGATAGCTGTCAAGCACGGGGCACTCAGCAATTTTTAATTCTCTATATTTCATTGAAAATTTTCTCCTTATTCAACTCATGGTTAGTCACCACTTTGGTTTTAGTCCAGTGCTCCACCCTGTTTTTCAAAATTTCACTAACTTTCTCTAAGAGCTTGCTTCAAATCTTTACAACTACTGACATCAAGCATCTGCAAGAATTTTAACTAAAATTGTATTAATCAAATCCAAATCCCCATATTCTTATCACTTTCTTAAGATTATTCATCCTAAATTAAGTTTTCTTAAATGTTTAATACCCAAATTTTACCAGAGTGTCAGAATTTACTATAAATAACACTTCAGAGTGGTTTTTTGTTTTTTTTTGTTTTTTTTTTTTTTGGTGGTGGTACTTCATTCTATTAGTTGAATGTCACTCACTGCTTCAGTTGATTAATACTCACTTTTATTGTTTTTTTTTTTATTTTTCTTTCCAGTCCTGCTTTGGTAACTTTTTAAGAGAAACTTCAAACCACCTTGCAAGTCATTACCTCTTTCTCTGGATAGGATTTTCTACTATCTAAGTGCCCCCTCTGCAGGTGAGTACTGAGCTCATTCTCTCTCAGAAAGGAAGGTTCCTCTCCTTTGATTCTCAATTTACCTGACTGAGAAGTAGGAGAATAATCTTGGGCTTACTATGGAAACATTAAGAAATAGGAATTTGACCTAATCTTGGACATAATCTGATAATAGATATTAAGTGAAAAACATTACCATAAGTAGCTATGGGCAGAATGATCTTTACAGTGATGAAGTGTTTTGCATTTGGACAGTATCAATATCAATATCCTGGCCGTGATGTATCATAGTTTTTATAAGCTGTTACCATTGAGGAAAACTGGATAAAGGTACATGGGATCTCTCCGTATTCTTTCTGTATACGAAATAATCATTACCTCAAAATAAAACGTTGTGGGGGTTTTTTGCAGTTTTTGGCCAGGGCTGGGTTTTAACCCACCACCTCCGGTATATGGGGCAGGTGCCTTACTCCTTTGAGGCGCAGCCCAAAATAAAATGCTTTTTAAAACATTTACATCTAAAGTGCTCACTGAATTCCTGTCTGCTCTCTCTGGACATTGACAGACATGAAGAAAATCTACCTCAGAACTGTCTCAAGTCTAATTTTATCCAGGACAAAGCTCTATCCTTGATTTTTTTTTTTTTTTTTCATTTTGGATCAGAGGTTTCTCTTGCATTTGTCAAGTGAGTCCTGAATTCTAGTTCCAGCTTTGCCAATAAATAAATGATCTAAGCCATATGGTTTTACTTCTTTGGGCCTCAGTCTTCTCATATGAAAGGAGGGATTGAGCTAAATAATATTTATGGTTCTTTTTAACTCCAAAATTCTATGATTCCAGGAATACTAAACAAGTGCTAAGTGTTAGTGAAGTAAATTATAGTAATCCTGAAAAGTTATCAGACATGAGTCCTTAGGTAGAATAGCTAACAGCAAGGTCAAAGCCCGGATCCTTGGGCTTTCATTTGTTGACAGCAATGGAAAGCTTTTGAATAGAAAGAGCACTTCGGGAATCCCAGAACAATTGTCTTCAGTGGTCAACTAAAAGCTACTTTTCTCCTACTCCCTCCATTATGTAACAACCTAGGTGAACCTTAGCTCAACATTAAAAGTTTTTAATGTTAATATTAACATTTTATCTTAATATTTTTAAAAAGTTACACCAGGTTCTCTCTAAGAAAAACCCCTATAGTGATTGTCTCTACTTCTCAAAGAATATTTCTCCCAAAGGAAAATTGTTTACACTGGTCCTTCTTAATCTTCATACGGTGTAAAAATAAATTGAAACTTGTTTGCGAAAATTCTTTCATCCCATTACTTTAATGTTTTGCTACTAGGTTCTGTTGAACATTAAATATACTAAAGGCTACATGAAAAGCATTACTGAATATTCTTTAAAACCCTTTTAAAAGAGATTGTCTTTGTGTTGTTCAGGATCTTCTGCAAAAGGATTCATGCAGTTTCATCATGCACAGAAATACATCCTTTGAGAATTTAGAGACAGGAAAAAGTTTCTTTCTCCTAAAGAATATATGCACTTATTTTTGTCACCTAATTAGAACTTATGTCCTATAATGTTTTCCTCACAGTCTTTATAGCCTACAAGTTCAGACCTAAATTCAATGCTCAAACTTAGTACTATTAAGTTAATGGTATTAAACAGTTCTTAGTATACATTCAGAATTAAGATGAGTGAAAGTTTAAGAATGAAGGTTTCTGTGTCTACACCAAAAGATTCTGATCAAGTAATTCTGGGATAACTGATAACTAACTAAATCTGGGATAACTCAAATCTAACTTTATAATGAATTTCCAAAATAATTATGATGCCCATGAACCTCATTTTGTGAACATTCCCTGTTTTTGACACTTCAAAAGTATATCTATTTTCATGTAGTCACTTTATTACATAATTATTTTATTATAAATCATCTTTATTTTCTCAAATTATGCAGGATAAAAACAATTTGTACATCTTTTTATAAAAATAAACATAGGCAGCAAATAATTAATTTGAAAACAATCAAAAGAATATGAAGATGTATCTAGTATCCCAAGCCAGAGAGGAGTTCTCGAATTTTGAATATGGCTGACCAGAGGCACCAACTACCAGAGATCATTTCAGAAAGGAGGAGAAATTTTAGATGAAAAATAAAAAGCAAATAATCAATCATAGATCAAGGGTAATTTCAAGGGAAAAGTGCTAGAACACACAGGAGATGCCACAGAAAGACAAAGCAGAAACAAAATGTAACAGATATCAGGAGGGGTCAACATCTGAGAGGTTTGGGGTCCAGTGAAGAGGGTAGGTGGAGGGTTTGTTTCTACCTCCCTCACATCTCTAGCACTCAGCAGCCTCCTCAGCTGCTAGAGAAACTTTCTGCCCACTTTAGCCCAAAAGCTGCTACTGCCAGTGAGCTGGGAGCTTCTTGAAAGCAAAGCACTAGGCTGAGAGCCCCCCTTGAGATGCTTTGGTCACTAAAGACCTTAGTGCCATGTCTCATCACCTCCTGTGCACCTCTGTCCTTCCTACAGGGCTTCCTTGGTTTCTGTTTCACTCATTCCCACAAAAACACTTCCCTACTCCAGCCAAGACTGGAGCAACAGGGGATCAGTAGGTCCCCAGGGATCTGCATGACCCCAGAAGCTGGATATACCAAGTGAGCTGCCTTCTGGAGAGAGGGACAGAGATGAGTAGAGCACTAGCTTTCCTCCATTCAGACTATTTTCCTCTCCCTCCCTTACCCTGCCCATGCCTGTAAAGAAAGATGCCTGAGTCTAGGCTTAAAGGAGCTGCTGCTTGCCCTCTACTGGGGCTTCCCTAGAGAGTGGGGATAAAACCTATCCTCATAAAGACCTACAGAGGAGTAAAGGGTGCTTGGGCTTCTCTATGGCATGGGCTATGATCTTCAGGGACCTGGGGACAGCCCTGCAGGGCAGATTCCATATCCCCAGGACTCTACCAAGTTGCTAGGGGGAATAGAAGGGAGATTTGTGAACTAATCACAGGAGGCAAGGGAGCCCTAGTGGCCACAGGGAAAAGAGAAAGCAGTGTGGATCTCAGCCACAGCACACTGTGGAGCACCCCTCCACCCATGATAAGGCTGTTCTTTTATTCCAAGGCAGGCTGCTAGACAGAGAAGCTTGCAGTCCACAGTGTCATTGAGAGGGAGCTCAGCTAGTTTGAGCTCCTGCCTGCCAGCAGATGCCAAATAAAAACTGTGGAGCTGGGTGTGGAGGAGGAGGAGAAGAGCAAAACCTGTTCCCAATAGCCAGACTGGGAATCCCAGATGGCTCTCACCTCCACAGGCAGATTGTCCAGCTGAGTGGACATATCACAGCCCCTCACTGGCAGCTTTCCTCTGTAAGCTGGGAGCAAACATTTGACCCCTACTGAAATAGCTACCTTACAAGTTTTGGGGACTCGTAAGGGCGCAACACCCCCCGCCCAGACTCACTCCTCCACCCACCTCAGCTGCAGTGGATAAGAACTCCTCACCTGGAAGTTTCAGAGCCCCACCCACAACCTGGGGCATTCCAGTGCTTCTCCTGAGGGGTGAGAGCCAGTCACAGATCCCAGAAACAATAGCGAAGCTTGTCTCTCCTGTCAAGCACCACCTATTGTCAGGGAGGTCAATTTGCACAGCCCTGTATAGCATTTACTGATTGGATCATGAGGTGTGGCTGATTCTCACTGACAATCACTACTAACTGTCTCAGAGATTAAACTGGGTGTGCCAATACAATTATTACTGTTAAGAAGACCACAATGCTGGGAAAAGAGAAAGGATCTTAAAGACTTTCATCTTCCCTCATAAAGTAGAGACAGAGTAGGCAGTGGATTGCCTGAGCGCAAGAGTTCAAGACCAGCCTTAGCCAGAGTGAGACCTCATCTCTAAAACTAGCTGGGCATTGTGGTGGGTGCCGGTGGCCACTTGTAAGGCTGAGACAAGAGAATTGCTTGAGCCCAAGAGTCTGAGGTTGTGAGCTGTGACACCACAGCACTCTACTGAGGGCAACAAAGTAAGACTCTGTCTCAAAGAAAAAGAAACGGAGAGATAAAGAATCTTTCCACATACATAGCTCATCACTGCTATAGTTTACAAACATGTAGCAGGAGAGAAAACCACCACTCTAAGGCTATAACCAAGGCATCTGTCCAGAACCTACCCTCGCAAAGCACCCACAAGAAAAGCCAAAAGTTCTTACCTGTTGGGGGAAGGGGCCGAGTTCCCTGAACACAGTTGACCTCATTCAATTACCCACTGAGCTAGAAATTTCAATTGAGGCACAGCAGGAGCTAAAAACAAAAGTGAGTGAAAACTGAAAGTAAAACTGGAGCAGCATAGGCAGTGTGTACAGAAAGTAAGAGTAACCTACACAAGTTTCAGGATAACAAAGAGAGATTATACTTAGGAAGAACAAAGAGAAAATTTAAAGCACTTCCAAAGAGAGTTGGAAGTGGGTCCCTCTCACGAAGGAGAAAAGGTGAGAAAGAGAGACGGGGGCTTGCAGGAGTATTAAATAATCCTGAAATTGGCTGCAAGCTTTCATTGGCTTCTCTGAACCCCCAGGCAGTATTGCATTTTTCTATTGTCATTGATGGTCCCTTTTTATTAGTCATTGGTTACCTTGGTTATTTCCTACCCACATTCTTATCCTTTCAGACTTCCTGGTTCACCAGGCCAGATTTTCCTCTCATTCCTCCTTAAAGCCCCTTTCTTAGAGTCCCTTCTCATTATCCAACATATGCTATAGGCCAGGGGTCCTCAAACTACCGCCCGCAGGCCACATGCGGCCTGCTGAGGACATTTATCTGACCTGCCGGGTGATTTGGCCACCAGTGTCTGTCCAGCTTAGCAGCCGACTCATCCCAGGCCACAGTGTGTATATATGGAATATGCACAGCACTCTCTGACTCCCCTCCTTCTCTCTGTCTCTCAACTCCTCCTCTCAGTCTCCGGTGAGACTGAGACCCATGATCAGAGGAGTCACAAGCTTGCCTGTGCAGAGCCTGCTGCTACCTGAGAACCGAGGTAAGAACAAGTTAGGATTTTTTTTTTTTAAGTTAGAAGGTCTATTTTTTTTTAATTTTGCAGTTAGTAGGGCCTTTTTTGTGGTTAAGGGGAGGCCTTTTTTTCTGAAGTTAGGAAGTCATTTTTTTTGCAGATGGGGTGCCTTTTTTTTTTCATTTTAAATATGGTATTTGTATTTTTGTTTGTTTTGTTTTCTTTTGTTTGCAGTTTTTGGCTGGGGCTGGGTTTGAACCCACCACCTCTGGTATATGGGGCCAGCACCCTACTCCTTTGAGCCACAGGCACCGCCCCCATTTTGTTTTTTTACTTCAAAATAAGATATGTGCAGTGTGCATAGTAATTTGTTCATAGTTTTGTTTTAAACTATAGTCCGGCCCTCAAACAGTCTGAGGGACAGTGAACACCAATTCTCTAGTAATGGATAATAGAAACCAAACTAAATGTAAATGTTAAAATGAAAGATAAAGAATTCCAAATACAGATTTTAAGGAAACTCAATAAAATCCAGGAGAAAATGGAAAACCAACACAAAGAAACCAAAAAAAAAAAAAAAAATTCAAGAGATGAATAAAAAATCCACTAAAGAGATTGAGATATTAAAAATAAAAGCACACTCAGAGCCTATAGCTCAGTGGCTTCTGGCCTGCCACATACATGGAGGCTGGTAGGATAGAATCCGGCCCGGGCCTGCCAAACAACGATGACAACTACAACAAACTAGCTGGGCTTTCTGGTGGGCACCTGTAGTCCCAGCTACTTGGGAGGCTGAGGCAAGAGAATCATAAAAAGCCCAAGAGTTTGAGGTTTCTGTGAGCTGTGAGGCCACAGCACTCTACCGAGGGTGACATAGTGAAACTCTGTCTAAAAATAAATAAATAAATAAATAAATGCAAAGACATGAACAGAACCTTCTCTAAAGACAACAGAAGAATGGCCAACAAACACTTGAAATTGCTCATCATCCCTAATCATCAGAGAAATGTAAATCAAAACCACCCAAAATATCATGTAACCCCAGTCAGAATAGCCCACATAACAAAGTCCCAAAGCTGCAGATGCTGGCGTGGATGTGAAGAGAACAGAACACTTTTTTACACTGTTTGTGGGACTACAAAGTAATGCAGCCTCTTTGGAAAGAAATATACAGAATCTCAAAGAACTCATAATAGACCTTGCATTTGATCCTGTAAACCCATTACTAGGTATGAACCAAGAAGAAAAAAAATCATTTTATCATAAGGACATTTGAGCTAGATTTATTGCAGCTCAATTTATGATCACCAATATATAGAATCAACCCAAGTGCCCATCAACCCATAAATGGATTAATAAACTGTGGTATATGTATACCATGGAATACTATTCAGCCATAAAAATATGGAGACTTTAATCTTATGTATTAACCTGGATAGAATTAGAGAATATTATCTTTAGTAAAGTATGATAAGAATGGAAAAATAAGTGTCCAATGTATTCAGTACTAATATGGAGACAGTAGATGAAGTATACATGCCCACACAAGAGAAAAACTTCATTTTTCTCTTTCATTCAAGATGAGGGGAGGGGAAGAAGGAGGGGGAAGCATTGTGCTCTCACTTAATAGACACCACGTAAGAGTATATTGCACATATCCTTGGTGAAGAGCATAACTACAACAGGGACCTTACCTAACAAACACCCAACATTGTAACCTAATATTCATCTGAAATTTTAATAAAAGCAAATTGAACTTCTGGAAATGAAAAATTCATGTAAAGAAATACAAAACACAGTGGAAAATTTTAAGAATAAACTAGACTAGGCAGAAGAAGAATCATAGAGTTTGAAGACAATTCTTTCAAATTAACTCAGTCTGTCAAAAATAAAGAACAGAGAATTAAAAGGAATGAACAAACCAACAAGAAATATGGTCCAGATATGCAAACACTGAGAAAATTTATCAATACTAGACCAGTCTTGCAGGAAATACTCTTAAATGTATTATGCATGGATCAGCACAATAGACATCCACCAGAGTTAAAGTTCAAAGCTCATATAAAACAACAGCATAAGAGATAGCCATAAGGAACTATCCAACAGGATAAACAGAATAGTATCCCTTATATCAATTCCAACAATCAATGTGAACAGTCCGAATGCTCCACTTAAGAGCCACAGGATGGCTGAGAGGATGAAAAAATATAACCAAAGTATTTATTGTCTTTAGAAAACACATCTGTCCCACAAGGACTCATATGGACTCAAGGTGAAGGAATGGAAAAAATATCATATACCCATAGAAACCAAAAGAAAGCAAGGTATAGCCATTCTCATATCAGGTAAAATTGACTTTAAATCAACAACAGTTAAGAAAGACCAAGATTATCAATACAATGGTAAAGTGAGCAATTCAACAAGAAGACATTAATAAGCCTAAATATTGGGAGCAAGATGGCAGCCGAGTAGCAGCTTCCTTGCGGCTAGGCACGGTGAGACCGGGGAGAGAGGACTTCAGGCATCTCTGGCAGGAGGGATCTACCCAGGAACTTCCCCTTGGGGACACAGGGAAACAGCGTGAGGCTTCTGGACACCCTGAGGAAGGCAAAAGCGGCGGAGACTGGGTAAGTGGTTGCATCTGTTCACTCGGTCTGATCCTGTTGGCAGCTGTGGGTGGGGCAACAGTGGGACTGCAGGCTGGAAAGGCCTTGCCTGTGAGCTATTTGGATTTCTTTTGGACTTGGCACTCGGTTGAACTGCCTTGGGAGAAATTGGGCAGGAGTGTGGGGGTTTTTGAGTGTTGCCTGAGGCCCCAGACTAGGCCACTGAGCCAGAAACAGCTGCCAGTATTTGGTGGTGTGCTGTGTGGAGCCATTGTGGGAGAACTGCTCTGGCAAGCTCCACCCTCAGGGTTACAGAACAGGCATTGGGCGGGAGCCAGTAATCTAGTGGCTGAGCAGCTTAAAGGCGGGGACTGAGAAGCCTCCTAGCCTTAGCCCTCAGGGGTATAGGGCGAGATTGGTTTTGGCACATGGGGTAAGTGGATAGCCACTCAAGGAGCGATCCCAGCCACAACGCTTTCCTGGGAAAGCTTCTGCCTAGCCCAAGTTAGCAATTTAAAGTGTCTCCTAAGTAGGCTAAGGAGGATTTAAGCTCTCCACTCTGCAGGGTTTGAGAAATCATTAGAAACACAGGATCACTCCCTACAAAGATCCAGAAAAACAGAGTGATTCTGCCAGGGTATGATCTGGGAGAGACACCTCCCCAACTCTGAGGACGGTCATAGGCAACAGTGAAAAATAATCATGAGGCAGAATCAACAAAAAAACTCTGGCAATATGAATAACCAGAGCAGGTCAACTCCCCCAAGGAATGACAAGGTAGATGAAGCACAAGATCCCTTGCATAAGCAAATGGCTGAGATGTCAGAAGTTGAATTCAGAGTCTGGATAGCAACTAGGATCAGCGCAATGGAGGAAAAGATG
>CAUYRH010023537.1:0-21587 GCA_963574655.1 Perodicticus potto
GTGAATATTTTATGAGGAGGACTCCCCAGGCAATTGAAGCAGTATCAAAAATAAACTACTGGGACCTTATCAAACTAAAAAGCCTCTGTACAGCTAAGAACATAGTCAGTATAGCAAGCAGACAGCCCTCAGAATGGGAAAAAATATTTGCAAGTTATGCCTCTGACAAAGGTTTAATAACCAGAATACACAGAGAACTCCAATGTATTAGCAAGAAAAGAACTAGTGATCCCATCTCAGGGTGGGCAAAGGACTTGAAGAGAAACTTCTCTAAAGAAGACAGGCGCATGGCCTGCAGAAACATGAAAAAATGCTCACCATCCAATCATCAGAGAAATGCAAATCAAAACTACTCTGAGATATCACCTAACTCCAGTAAGATTAGCCCACATGACAAAATCCCAAAACCAGAGTTGTTGGCGTGGATGTGGAGAAAAGGGAACACTTCTACACTGCTGGTGGGAATGCACACTACTACATTCCTTTTGGAAGGATGTTTGGAGAGTACTTAGAGATCTAAAAATAGACCTTCCATTAGACCCTGTAATTTCTTTACTAGGTATATACCCAGAAGACCAAAAATCACACTACAACAAAGACATCTGTATCAGAATGTTTATTGCAGCCCAATTCATAATTGCTAAGTCATGGAAGAAGCCCAAGTCCCCATCGACCCCCGAATGGATTAATAAACTGTGGTACATGTACACCATGGAATATTATGCAGCCTTAAAGAAAGATGGAGACTTTACTTCTTTTGTGTTTACATGGATGGAGCTGGAATATATTCTTCTTAGCAAAGCATCTCAAGAATGGAAGAAAAAGTATCCAATGTACTCAGCTCTACTACGAAGCTAATTTAAAGGTTTCATATGAAGGCTATAACCCAACTATAGCACAAGAATATGGGAAGGGAGGGGAGGGGGGAGGCTGGGATGGAGGGAGGGTATTTGGTGGGGCCACGCCTATGGTGCATCTTAGAGGGGTACAGGCAGAACTTAACTAAATGCAGAATACAAATGTCTTCATACAATAACTAAGAAAATGCCATGAAGGGTATGTTAGATGGTTTGATGAGAACATTTTAGATTGTATATGAAGCCAGCACATTGTACCCCTTGATTGTACTAATGTATGCAGCTATGATTTAATAAAAATAAATAAATACATAAATTTTGATAAAAAGAAAAAAAATGATTGGGAGATTGAAATAGACAGGATCAGTGTTTTGTATGATGGGGAGAACTTTAAATACAGAGAAGTGAGTGTAAAGGAATGAAATCAGAGGCAGAACTATCAGTGTAAGACTCAGAGAGGGTCTAGGAAAGGGACCAGATCAAGGGCACCGGCAGACAGATTACTGCCAAAAAAGGAGTAACAACCTCCTCGGAGACAGGCCGGAGTGAAGGATGGGTGCTGAATGCGGATGAAGTGGTTCCAAATGGGCAAGAGGGATGATGAGTGAGCTATAGTAATGTACGCCATGACTAGTAGGTTCCTAGCTAACTTTTCATTTAGGACAGTGGTTCTCAACCTTCCTAATGCCTCCTAATGCCACAACCCTTTAACATAGTTCTTCATGTTGTGGTGACCCCCAACCATAAAATTATTTTCATTGCTATGTCATAACTGTTAAGTTTGCTACTGTTATGCATTGTAATGTAAATATCTGACATGCAGGATGCATTTTGTTACAAAGGGGTCACGACCCACAGGTTGAGAACCACTGATTTAGGATATATGTGCTAAAGTAATGTTGCAGTATCAAGTCACATCCCCTTAGAATGTTCTTTTTTTCTCTTGTGTCATAATGTGCAGGAGCATACTAATCTTCTCTGTATCTTTCCAATTTTAGTGTAGGTGCTGCTGAAGCGACACCTTTATTTTTGATTTTTATTTAAGACTTTTAAGACCTTAAAGAGCTTATGCAAATTCTTTGAAGAATCATTTCATCCAGAAGAGTTCCGACATTTACTTTCACTAGAATATTTTCATTATTTCTTTTGTAATTCCACCTCTACTAAATAATTGCAGTATAGATTTTGAAAGAAAAGAACTCTTGTACATCTTTTGGTCTTAGTCTGAAGGAGAAGGGGGTTAAAGCCATGTTCTATGCCCTGCTCTGACCAGAAAAGACTCTTTTGAACTCTCAAGGTGTCACAACACCATCACCTTTAGCTTCCAACACAGCATATCACCTCCATTTGACTGATTCTGTTTAAGGGAAAATTACAAATATTAACAAAACAAGAAGCATTGTAAATGGCTGTTTTTCTTCCCACTAGAAACTGTGAGTTTCTGATTCAAAAGGTCTTTATAGAAATAATCAATATTTTCAGTCAGAATTACAGTGATGAATTCTGTTGGTCTATTGGCAGAAAATCAAGTTCTTCATCTATTTTATTGTAGTCCAAGAGTAAAGAAACATCGTCAAATCAACATTTACAGAGGAGAGTCATGATGAGGGTTGGAAGGGTTTGAGGATAGAATGATCTAACCCTTTTGAATGTGTTGATCTATTAGACTTCTGCCAAATGGCAGTTCAGCCTATACCCCAAAATCCCCTATTCCTCAGAATTTAATCTCAAGCTCGTTTATTATTACAGAACTAAGCTTCTTCCATAAAATGAACTGAAAATTTTTTGCCTCCTGGCACCTGCCCTGTGGTTTTCTGCTCCCCAAGGGACCACACACACACAAAGTCCACAGCTTCTGTAATATGTCAGTTCTCTACATGCTAATGACAGAAATCAAGAATAGTATTCTAAAATCTTATTTTTACCTAGTTGGCAAATAGCCTTGAAAATAACTTTGAGTAAATTACTAATTCACTTTAAAGAAAGTGAGAGGAAAATTATTTTAACCTTCATGAACTAGTATAGAAAATCCTTACCATGTGCCACAGAATTTAAAATAAACTATGTTTGCAAACACATCATGTTAAATACATCAAATTATTTAAATTTTTTATTATGACAATAGACATATTAAGTGAAAGAAATGACAGAAGTATTATAATAAAACATTTTGAAAGAAAAAGTTACACAATCAGGCCAATAGCTATAAAATGGCTGTAGGCCTGGCTTATAACACCAAAAGTTCTGATCAGACGGTAGCGAGACAGTAAACATTTCATTAACAAAAATATTGGCACCAGCCACAACATATTTTGCTTGTCACTTACAAGGAATATTGAATTTAAACAACTATGCACTGCAATTCCAGCACACTAGGTGTTCATACACGGCAGTTTCCACTGAAGCTTTAAGCTACCAGGAATTGCCATACTTTATATGCACAAAATTTACTTTGTGTCTTATTGGAATCCCATTTCCAGTTTTCAGATCTTCCCCCCAGCACAATGCATATAATGTTATTATGTGAGGGAGAGCACTCTGGCTTCTCCTATTTGACTAAAAGATGGTCCGATTATCTCAAGAGTTAGTTTTATGCTAATCTTGGAGCGTCTGCTTTAACTCTTATCTCCTAGAAACAAAATAAAGCATTCTGAGAACCTATTCAAGGAATAAATTTTTTTATGCATAGGAAAATAAAACATTTCATATAAGCATGTCTGAAAAATCCAAGCGGTGTTCTGATCAAACACTCCTTGAACCCCAGCTATTACTTTAAAAGCTGAAATGAAATTCTAAAATATACCATTTATAAATTCTTATCTGGAATTTGTATTCTTCACATGGAAATACACAATCCCCAGGCTTCACCTCTAAATGGGTGAGGACTGCAAAGAAACTGACGTCCCACATTAGCTGACAACACATGAAGGGCAGCCTTAATAGAAATTATAACACATTTAGATGAACTTAATTCTTTACAAGACTATGCTTATGCTACAAAGGTGAGAAATTATAATGGCAAAATTACCAGATTGGAAAAAAGTACTGGCATTAAACAAAGGTGTCAATATAACATGATAGATAAAATGTGCCATGTAAGAAAAGACTGTGCTAGAATCAGCAGTTCTGCAAGATTTCAAAATACTCATCAAATAAGGAAGGAATTGACATTTGAATCTGATTTCCCTTCCTGCTGTGTTTAAACAGACAAATATTCCTGTGGAATTAAGCCCAATAAACAACCAAATTGAGCAATTCTAGTTTTTTTTCTTTTACAGATTAAAAAGAAACCAAGCTCTGCCCTACTCCCACCCCCATCTCATCACAGGACATACCCTTTCACAAAACTTTGTGGCAGGCTTGGGCAAGTTACAACTCAGATACCATCATTAAGAGCTACTTTCATAAGAGAACAAAACACCAGACCAACACTGAAAATACCCTAGTTAGGCATCACGAAAATCATGCACTGTTAGAATATGCTGTTAACACCCAAATTTGGGCTATTATCGCTGTTCTGATCCTGAAAACCCATTTACACTAATATAAACTAGTTCTGTGTGTATATGTATGTGTCTGCGTGTGTGTTTGTGTGCAATCTTCATGCAGTGATCTTAAAGCTTTGGAGATAGGGCTTGTTAATCTACTTCAAGGCTTGTCCATACAGCAGTATTGACATGCATCAACTCTGCTAAAGGGCAGGAGAATGAAAAAGACATGGCACAAAATATAAAACAATTTAGGTTTAATTACATAATGTACCTGTAGATGTTCTAGCATAAACACAATTGTAAAAATCTACATCCTATTTTAGGGCATTTTCCCACCTCCCATCCCTTAAAAGCTGTACAGTTATAAAAAAATGACTCTCAAGCAAAATAAACTTTTTTTTTGCAACATACAAAATAAGTTAAAATGATTCAGAAAGGCTTGAGCCATTAAGTTCCCCAATAACTGTGTTCTGACCATTCATAAGCAAGACATGCAGGCTCCTGGTCTATGAGCAAAACTCAATAAATATAGATGAAACAAAACCCCAAACACTTAAATTAGATTTCTTTAGAAACTGATGAAAGTCAAGAAAATATATAGTTAGGGTTAACAATTCCATTCTCAACTTACATCATCCAGTGGCAAAAAGAAAAAAGGCAGATTATTTAATCCTTAGCACATTTTTTAGCTTGTACCAGTTTGGCAAAAAACAAAAATGTTGTTTCTTTGAAAATATTCTTTCAAAATGCCTAAAGAACTTAATAAATTTCTACTCTTCTATTAATTTATTATGCCCTCTTATATAACTTACATATAAGATAGTCAAAAAGTTATTAAAATAAAATATCTTCATTAACTGAAACCACTATAACCTGCCAGAATTGGGTTTACTGCATTTCACAAAGTGGTATAAACATGTTATGAAAAAAAAGTTGAGCCTCAATATACAAAATGAGGGGGAAAAATCCACTAATGGGATTATATTTTAACCAAATTCTGAGATGGTTTGTATGAATAAAAAGTGTTGAGTGTACAATCCAAAGTGGTTACACTAAGCTCACTATATATTGGTTTATGACTACCTACTTGGGAAATCCCGACTATCTTCAACATGTTAGTTACTTAGCAATTTTGACACTCAAAAACATATTAAATGATAATTTATGCTGGAAGAGTGAAAATGTAACACAATAACCCAGTTTAAATACATTGATAGTAAAAGGCCTGTCTTTCTGGATTGGTATAAAAATAATGAAAAAAATCGCAGTTAACTTGCCAATTCCAAGGTAGGTTCACAGGTACACACTGGGAATGTTGGATAAAATAGGAATGGATTTCAATCTAAGGAAGTTTGCTGATGGATCAGAGTAAGCACGAGAGGAATAGGTAGATTACAGCAGACAAGCAGTCTTGGCATTCTCTGCTTTTAGGAGAACCAGGAGCATATTCGGAGAATGTCAGACAAGTGTTTTTCTCTAGACTGTAAATGATGTTCGTAATTTTGTATCAGTTGTAATAGTTGTCTTATTTCTTTTAATAGTCAATTAATGATTAATTCATTTTTATTTCTTTGGATACTTATCTGAAGTGTGTGTGTATATATATATATGTATATATATATATATACACACACACACACACACACACATATACACACACCATTTAAACAAATGATTCAGATCTCTGAATACTTGTTTTGTATGTGACGCAACACCTTGAATTATGAACCTGTTCCACTATGCTGGTGAAGAGTGGAGTTCAAAACTTCTGAATATTAAATCTGTAGATTAATTAGGTTCTTTGCAGTTGTATGGTAGAACCAGAGAATGATTAACATCTCTTATGCCCACAAGCTAAAAACGCATTCCTTGTGACAAAGGAGATTCAATCAATTCCACTTAAAAATCGCTAACATTCCCCCATGTTAACTCTCAATTTAAACAAGTAAATGTTTCTATTTTTCTTAATATATGTACTTTGTTCAAATGAATATTATGATATCGGTTTTATCAACCAAAATGTGAAAACTGGATAGTGTTTTATAACTTTTTAAAATTGATTTAAAAATCTTTTCAAAAAGTTTGTTAGCATTTGAAGTTCTTGGTTCTTTAAAAAAAAAAATTACCAGTAGACATAGATTTTTTTCTAAATGAAATTCCCCTTTATCCTCTAAATCTACAACCTTGAGCATCTGGAAAAAGGGTATCAAGGAAATCTAACCTCCATATTGTTTATATTCTTGAAAATATCTCTGCCATCACTTTGCATTAATGTGCCAACAATGGAAAATGTTTTACACTAAACACCATTTCATTAGCACAAACGTACAAAAGCAAAATGTGCATTTTCAGTCTGAGTCCTTTTCACACATATTTTTATTCAAAGCTTCTGCTTTGTGAAAATTTGGCTAGTTTTCAAACCTTTACAGAAATTGCAAACTAAATATACTGAATGCTAATATACATTTCCTCTTAATACATTTCCTGTGGACTAGAGTTTGATGTTGATAATCCAAATTGTATTTTAAAAAAGAGGGTTAAAACTACTAAAGGGCTCTAATATACATAGCATCTATCACAAATCTAAATCCATGGGTTACTGCTCTAACAAGGATCCAAGAAGGCCTAAACTCTAGATCAGTCACTGCTTTCCTATACTTTCACCAGTTCCTAATGACTGTATTGTACCTTTGGTCACAAAGTATTTTTTTTTCTGTATTTTGTTGGCGGTTTTTAACTTCTTTTAGCTTCAAGGTACCCTTAGAATGAATGTTCAGTGAACATAGACTTCATTGAGGGACTAAATCCAACCACCAAGCAGCATTAACTGTTTTTGAACTGTTCAAAATTTAATCACCTATAACAGTCTGGGACATAATAACAGTAATTCATATTTATCAGCTGCTTGGATTACATTCTCGGTAGATGACCCACGGTTAACTGATTTAATGAAAATACAAGGAGAGAAGGGGTACACTCATTATCAAGTTGACACTGATTCAAGTTTGGTGAATATGAGGTGGCAAAAGTGGTATCATAACCCATGTCAGTAGGACATTTGCTAAATGGAATGTTCAGTCTTTACAATGATAAAAATTACCCTCGGCCTTTTATAGCAGAAGAGTAAAAAGAACTCCTTATTTCACATTAGGCATCCTGTTAAAATAAGTTATCTATTCATTTACTACTAAATGAGTACTTCTGATCACTTGTCTTAACTGAGGAATCGAACTAATAGGTAGAAGAAGTGGAAGCAGCTGGTGTCCAGAGGTAGCGATAGGGCACATGGGAGAGTTTCTATATGATAGTGGCTTTACCCAGCTGCAGAAGTAAAACGGTAGAGGGAGACGAGGTGGCAGGAAAGGCCAGCTGTACATTCCAATCACTTACCTTGCACTGGTAGAAATCCTTTCATATTGTCTGCTTGTTTAAGATAGTTAAAATGGTTGGAATTCTTTGCTGATTTTTAAATAAATAGAACAAACCTAGCCAGAAAGGAGTTTCTGTAAGCAAATATGGCCCCTTCCAAAGCCCTGCTTTACTCACTGTGAGGAAAGCCCTTCCCTCCCTTCCAGTGGAACACTGTCTCAAAATAAAAATCACAACTTGCTTGGAACCACATGCTATTGGTGCATCCTATTATTAGGCTGCTTTCATTATTTTATTTTTTATACAGATACATATACATTGCTAGAATCAAAGTGAAAATATTAATGGGCAGGTACTACAGAACTAAAGTGAAACAAAACAAGACAAAGGAACTAATAGCAACTGAAAAACAACAGCTATAACTTACAAGACCAAAAGATGAGATGTAAGGGCAACACCTGCTGAGGAAGGAAGAGGAGTATCAAGTTCCTAGAGAGGTATTTAAAATGCAAGTCTAATGCGAGGTTTCTAAAAAAAAAAAGGAAGTGCTTTACTGTATACTGACTAGCACATATAATACATAATTTGGAAAGAAAAACTAATGAAGTTCCTTGGGCCAGCAGCAGATAAGGTGTGTCCATTGCCGGCAACAGACACAACACTGGAACAGAAAACCCCAAATCCCAGGGCAAAAGTATTCACATATGAAATGGGTGAAAGTTTCAGAAATTTGACAGGCAAGGTTTAATCACAAGTGCTACACTCTGTACAATGTTATGGCTCTGCCTGAAATTTTATAGCTATAACAGAAACTAAATAAGATAAAGTTCATATTTTAGTGTCAATTACATGTTAGATATGTAGTTAGTTACAAATCCCTTTTTCTTGGAACAAAGGGTTTATCTTTCTTTACAATGTTGAGATGTTCGAAATGGATGTCATGCCTATGGACAGTTCTCATTCAACTCTATGATGGTCATGTGACTATTAATGAATTTTAATAGAAGTCTGAGGCCAAAGGCCAAAACTACATTCAAACCCTAATATATCCAGGCAGACAGGAAAATCCAACACACACACCCACACACACCCACACACATACACATACACATACACACAAACTCAAACTAAAAACCTCCCAAAGGAACTGCTTTGTTTGTAGACTTCAATTTGAAGTAGATACTAAGGGCAAGAATAGACCAGTTAAAATTCACCTGAAAATCCCTTCCCCATCTTCAAATGTGCTAAAATACAGCTGTTAGCTTAGCATCTCTTCATGTATGTTATATATAGATGTATTACTTTCAAAATGATATTTCAAATATTTAAACATCAAGTGGCCAGAAGAGTTACACAACTGGCAAAGTTTACATTCCACCTGGGCCTTAAGAAAGACCACACTCATTTCATTAATAACTCTCCATCAGATATAGGTATAGTATATTAGAGGCCACCTTATCGCCACTGCATAAAGCTATTTAAAAAGTTAGTTGCTAGCACAGTCTGGTTGTCAAAGCTTCGTTATATATTTACTGTACAAATGCTTTTCAGATGATTTTATTTTTTTAAACAAGAAATTCCGCTATAACAGAAACTTAGATTAAAGATTTTTATGATGGTACTTTCACGGTCTCTTCTTTATTAAGTGTGGTTATCTCCGATAGTAAACAAGTTGATTTCACGAAAGCTGTTACTAAATGTATGTATGATGTTATCTACAATTCTCAAACTGTTAACAGTACAGACTTGGACTTTTAAACAGTCTGTTAATCATCATCTATGCCATGAATGTTTAAATATAATATATATTTAATATGAAAAAGCTAAAGCACAAGTGCTTTCTCCCATCCCTAAATTCTGTTTTGGGCCCTCACAGATTCGGAATGCATTCTTATCCACCCTTTTTCACAAAGTCAGGAGAGCTCAGGAAATATAAAGTCAAAAATATACAAATCTTTGTTGTTATTATAATAAGATTATTTTTTCCATGAATGAAATTACCAAGGACCATGAACTTGGAAAAAGAAAATCAAAAGGAATTTACAGCAATTATTTATCTTCAAAGTTCAAAACTGGTCACTTCACAGAAAGACTTTGGGGTTTGTTGAAATTTTTCTTCTAAAAAGTCATTCTGTAGTGGAGTTTTCTAGGAAAAATTAAACAGCTTTTAATAACTGGCCCGCTGGTGTGAGAGCTACCGTGGAATAAATTAGCACAAAAATGGGAAAAAAGTCTTATAACTGTTCACTGTTACAGACATAATCAACAAGGTCAGTCACTCTCAAAAGCTCATCTTCCTCCTCTTCTGGTGCCCCTGCCTCCTGCCCACTACTTGTCCCATTGGGGGCTAGGCTTGCACTGGCTGTGCTGTTGTCCTTGGGGGTCTGAGGCTTCTCAGTTGGCTTGCCAATCAAGTTCTCAATAGCTTTGCCAGGACTCTGTCCATTGGTGGAAGGCAAGTCCACTAAGCTATAGTCCAATGGGCTCCCTACTTTGCCTACATTTTCAAAGTCCTCTTCCTCATCACTTTCTATCCGGTAGGGCCTCTTGGTGCTGTCATGTTCTGAGGGCAGGACCCGTGGCTGGGTGTCACGGGCAGGCTGACCTGCATCTCCATGAACATTGTCACAACTTTCCTCCTCGTCTGTCTCAATTCGGTGTAGCCGTTTGCGGGATGGTTTGCCTTCCTCTTCTTCCTCCTCTTCATCTGCTTCTGAATACTCATCTGTACTTCGGCCCCGCTTTTGAACTGACCGCTTTGATTCTTTAGCTAGCTCATCATCTTCAAAGTTCTTGGACATATAGCTCTCTAGAATAAACAGCACATTTAAGCCATTGGCACAGTTAACCATAAATGGATTTAAGTAATTGTCCTTTTCCTCCCCATGTTCACCCTATGTCCTACTCTTAGACTGCTTGAATATAAATATTCCCCTTTAATAACTGGCTTGGGCAGTGCTTGAGGCTCAGTGAGTAGGGTGCCAGCCCTATATACCAAGGGTGGTAGGTTCAAACCCAGCCCCAGCCAAACTGCAACAAAAAAAATAAGGTGGTGGGTTCAAATCCAGCTCCAGCCAAACTGCAACAAAAAAATAACCAGGCCTTGTGGCGGGCGCCTGTAGTCCCAGCTTACTTGGGAGGCTGAGGCAAGAGAATCGCCTAAGCCCAGGAGTTGGAAGTTGCTATGAGCTGTGTGACGCCATGGCACTCTACCAGTGGTGATAAAATGAGAATCTGTCTCTAAAAAAAATAAATAACTGGCTTGATTTCTCTCATCTCAGTCCTAATATGAGTATTATTCATATAGTACTTTATCTATGATTTTAGGCAAGAGTAGATTTCCTTGGGAAGAAAACTGATGACTCTTAAATTAAATGAAGATAACTTGGTCATAAACTAAGGAACTCCTTACCACTAGTCCTCAAACTAGGGAATCATGTAAGCACACTAACAAAGAAGATAAAAACTGGCTGCTCAACGCTGCACATATGAAACAGTGACAACTGTCAACCCATGTTATTAAATGCCCTTGGTACTCTTTTTTTTTTTTTTTTTTTTTTTTTTGAGACAGAATCTCAAGCTGTCACCCTGGGTAGAGTGCTATCGTATCACAGCTCACAGCAACCTCACACTCTGGGGCTAAACGATTCTCTCGCTTCAGCCTCCCAAGTAGCTGGGACTACAGTTGCCCGCCACAACGCCTGGCTATTTGGGTATTGTAGTTGTCGTTGTTGTTTGGCAGGCCCAGGCTGGGTTCGAACCTGCCACCTCTGATGTATGTGGCCCCCACCCTACCCACTGAGCTAAAGGCAACACCCAGTACTCTTTTTTTTTTTGTAGAGACAGAGTCTCACTTTATCGTCCTCAGTAGAGTGCTGTGGTATCACACAGCTCACAGCAACCTCCAACTCCTGGGCTTAGGTGATTCTCCTGCCTCAGCCTCCCGAGTAGCTGGGACTACAGGTGCCTGCCACAATGCCCGGCTATTTTTTGTTGCAGTTGGTCGGGGCCGGGTTCGAACCCGTCACCCTTGGTATATGGGGCTGGTACCTCACCCACTGAGCCAGAGGCACCGCCCAGCCACCCAGTACTCTTAAATATCTTCTCTTCTTTGGCTCTACAGTCAGCCTTCTGTACCCATGGATTCAACTAGCCACAGATGGACAATATACATACAAAATAAAAATGGATGGTTGTCTCTGAACATGTACAGATGTTCTTATCATTATTCCCTAGACAATATAGAATATAAAAATATTTATAGCCACTGTACTCTAGGCTGGGCAAGAGAATGAAACTGTGCCTCAAAAGAAAAAAGAATTTATATAGTATTTACATCATGCTAGGTATTATAAATATTCTAGAGACAATTTAGAGCATATGGGGGTATGTGTGTAGATTATATGCAATACTATACCACTTTATATAAAGGACTTGACAATCTGTGGATTTAGGTATCTGTAGGGGTCCTGGAACTAACCCATAGATACTGAGGGATAAATGTACTTATGTCATGTATGTCAATGTCACCCAGTTTCATGACTGGTATAGATTGCATACCATCTATATGTTGATGACTTTCATATTTGTTTTAGGCAACCACTGAATTCCAGGCAAGTGTTATCAAACTACTTACTCAATATCTATGCGTGGATATCTAAATAGGCATCTAAAACCTTGTATGTCCAAAACCGAACTCTAAAACTACCTCCTTAAATCTGTATGCAGCACTGTGGTCTGTGTCATCTTAGGTTTGGCAGCTATTCTTCCAGTTGCTCAGTTATGTTTGACTACTTTCTCTCTTCCAACCCAACAGTAAATCCTTTGGGTCTACCTTTCAAACATACTCATAATTTGACTGCTCCTCACCCCTTTACTGATGTTGTCCTAATCCACCCACTCTCATATTTTACCTGGACTATTTCTTTCTTTTTTTTTCTTTTGCAGCTTTGGCCAGGCCAGGCTTGAACTCCCGCTCTGACCCCAACCCCGTATATTAGTGGGGCCGGCGCCCTACTCCTTGAGCCACAGGCTCTTTTTTTTTTTTTTTTGAGCTAGAGTCTCACTTGGTCACCCTTAGTAGAGTGCCATGGCATCTTAACTCACAGCAACCCCAAACTCTTGGGTTCAAGTGATTCTCTTGATTCACCCTCCCAGGTAGCTGGGACTCTAGCCATCTTCCACAGTACCTGGCTATTTTTTAGAGACAGGGTCTTGCTCTTACTCTGGTTGGTCTCGAAATCATAAGCTCAGGCAATCCACCTGCCTCAGCCTCCCAAATGCTAGGATTATAGGTATGAGCCACCATACCCAGCCCACACCTGGACTATTTCAATAACTTCTAGTTCCCGCCTTTGTCCCTTTAATCTATCCATAACATAACTAACAGCAAATTTAAAACCAAGTCAGATCACATGATTCCTTTTCTCATCTCACACAAAATAAAACTCAAAATCTCCACAATGGCCTACTCTGTCCTATCCAATAAGGTAGACATTAGTCACTTGTGGTTATTTTAAATTAAAATTAATTAAAATTAAATAAAATTAAAAATTCAGTTCCGGCTTGGCGCTTGTAGCTCAGCGGCTAGGGTGCCAGTCACATACATGGGAGCTGACGGGTTCCAATCCACCCCGGCCTGGCAAACAACAATGACAACTATGACAACAACAACAACAAAAAATAGCTGGGCGCTAAGGTGGGTGCCTTAGTCCCAGCTACTTGGGAGGCTGAGGCAAGAGAATCACTTAAACCCAAGAGTTTGAGGTTGCTGTGATGCCATGGCACTCTACCGAGGGTGACACAGTCAGACTCTATCTAAAAAAAAAAAAAAAAAAAGAAAAGAAAAGAAAAGAAAAAATTCAGTTCCATAGTTACCCTAGCTACATTTGAAGTACTCAATGGGGACATGAGATTAGTGGATACTATACTGATGAGCAAGGAAATAGCAGAAATTTCCATCATTGAAGAAAGTTCAACTGGACAATGCTGTTTTTATAAGGGGTTAAGCAAGTTTTTTCTGTAAAGGGCAGGCTCTGTCACAACTATTCAATTTTTTGTGAAAGTGGTCACAGATAATATGTAAACAAAGGGGCATGGTGGTCTTCCAATAAAACTTGATTTGCAAAAAGTTTATATATAAACAGATGTGCTATAGCTTGCTGGCTATGTTCTCTCTACTCTGGCAATGCAGATCTCTCTCCCTCACTCATTCTGCCTTGGATTCCCTTCTCTTTCCAGAACATGAAAGGCACAAACTTGCTTCAAGGCCTTCACATTTATTGTTGCATCTTCTTGTATTATACCCTTTTTTCAGATTGCATAAATTCATGACTCATCTACAATATTTCTTTCAAGCCTTCATTCAAATGTTGTCTTCTTGGTGAGAATTTCCCTTAGTCAATATTTGAAATTCCAACTATTCTCCCACATTTAGCATTTATTTATCTGTCTCATTTGTCTCTCTTTATCCAACTGCAATAGGAGTTATATAAGGACTATTGTGCTCATTGTTCTACTCCTGGGCTTAGAATAGGGCCTAGTTCAATAAATATTTGTATTAAATAATTGAATTAATACACATATATATTTGTCTTTATGCCAAATGACGATAAATACACACTTACAAAAGATGTTCAGCCCGGGTGTGGTAGCTCATGCCTATAATCCTAGCACCTTGGGAGGCCGAGGTGGGTGGATTCCCTAAGCTCACGGGTTTGAGAACAGTTTGAGCAAGAGCGAGACCCTGTCTCTAAAAAGAGCCAGGTGTTGGGCTGGGTGCCTGTAGTCCTAGCTACTCGGGAGGTTGAGGCAAGAGGATTGCTTAAGCCCATGAGTTTGAGGTTCCTGTGAGCTGTGATGCCATGGCTCTCTGCTGTAGGGGACAAAGTGAGACCCTGATTCAAAAAAAAAAGTAAATACATAAATAAAAATTAAAAAGAGATGTTCGCCTCTCTTTTTTAGCCTCCCACATCTAAACATTTTTTTCTCCTTTCTCTCTTTTCTTGGACTCAAAGTTTATTATTCATTTCAAGTTTAATCTATGAAAGCCACCTATCTTCAAAACAGACTATAAACAACAGTGAATTAAATGCGTAAAAAAGAAAGGTGGGGGGTGGCGCCCGTGGCTCGAGTAGGGCGCTGGCCCCATATACCGAAAGTGGTGGGTTCAAACCCGGCCGCAGCCAAACTGCAAAACAGAAAAATAGCTAGGCGTTGTGGCAGGTGCCTGTAGTCCCAGCTACTCGGGAGGCTGAGGCAAGAGAATCGCCTAAGTCCAGGAGTTGGAGGCTGCTGTGAGCTGTGTGACACCACAGCTACTGAGGGCAATAAAGTGAGAGTCTGTCTCTACAAAAAAAAAAAAAGGAAAGGTGGGAAGGTAAGGGGTGGGAACATTTAAAATTAATTTGGACAGAGATGTAAAATAACTAAAAAGATTAAACAAATGGAGGCTGGCCACCTACAGTCTAGCTATTGGGGAGGTTGAGGCAGGAGGAGTGCTTGAGGCCAGGAGTGGAAGGCTGTAGTGCACTATAATGACATGTGAACAGACACTGCACTCCTGGGCAACATAGTGAGAACCCATATGTAAATATAAAAATAAAAATAAACTCACAAATTTATATATTAGAGCTTTTTCCTACACCTCTGGTATGGAGCACAACTAAACCTATTAAAAACAAAATATTTACCAACCGAAACATACAGGTAATGCTGAGAGACAGTAGGCATTTTGGTTTGAAGCTGTTCAACTACTCAGGGCATTGATGCATTGATGTTATTTTTTTTTTTAATTTTTTTGAGACAGAGTCTTGAGCTGTTGCCCTGCGTAGAGTGCTGTGGCATCATAGCTCATAGCAACCTGGTGAGCTCAAGTGATCCTCTTGCTTCAGTTTTTCTATTTTTTAGTAGAGGCAGGGTCATGCTTTTGCTCAGGCTAGTCTTGAACTACTGAGCTCAAGCAATCCACATGCCTTGGCCTCCCAGAGTAATTGATGTTTTTTTTTTATTTTAAATTTTTCTTTATAGTTGGGGATTCATTGAGGGTCCAAGAAACCAGGTCACACTGATTGCATCTGTTAAGCAAAGACCCTCTTATAATTGTGTCTTGCCCCCAAAAGATGTGTCACACACTGAGACTCCAACCCCCTAGTTGATGTTATTTTAAAATAAGGGTCAAATAATAGAGATGGAAAGGAAGGAGAGTAAATCTTGTTCAGATCACAATTTTCTGAGATTCTTCTAGTTTCGATGAAAAAAATTATTACCATGAAAATCTTACAAATTAGCCTTTTATCAAATATTATTTATTGAAACTGGAATTATTGACCAGGCAAAATATTAATGGATTTTATACCAAAGATACTACTGATTATATGAATTTTAAAGGAGTGGAACAGAATCATAGTACTAACATCACTTTGTAACACCTACTTTTACCTTCTGTAAACTTCTACATATAAATTGGGTATCTATTCCTTACCTTCACTCTCTGAGCTGGAAAGTCTGCGCTTGTGAACTCGTCTTATTTCTTTGCCACGTCTTAAACTCTTCTGGGAACCGTCACTTTCTGAATCTTCTTTGTAATTAATCTGTCTTTTCTGGTTTCTCCTTGACCGCCTCCGACGAGTTTCTACAAAATCATCACTAAAATCATCACTGAAGTCACTTTCTATTAAAAAAAAAAAAAAAAGAAAAGGAAAGAAAAAGAAGTCAAGTATAAAATTTAAGTCCATTAAGTAAAATTGTGGCTAGCTTAGGTTATAAAAATGAAAAACTACTAAGCAGAGTTTGGTCATAAAAATTAAATGAATAACAACTCACATTTTTTGCTTTAATAATGAGCCAATCTATGAGGGTTTTAATGCTAAACTTCACATACATATACTATTAGGAGTTAATCCTCAAGATCAGAAAATATTTTCTACTTAAAAATAATCCCTACTAAGCTGTGGTATATGTATACCATGAAATACTGTTCAGCCACTAAAAAAGATGGTGACTTCACATCTTTTCTATTAACCTGGATAGAAATGGAATGCATTCTTCTTAGTAAAGCATCACAAGAATGGAAAAGCAAGAATCTAATGTACTCAATTCTGATATGAGGACAATTGATGACCTAGTACATGGTGGATGGAGGGTAGGGGGATGAGGAAGCAGAGAGAGGGATGGAGGGAGGGGGATGGGGGGGTCACGGTGAGTGACACACCTCTTGGGAGCGGGACACAATTGTAAGAGGGACATTACCTAACAAATGCAATCGGTGTAACCTGGTTCTCTGTACCCTCAAGGAAACCCCAACAATAAAATAATAACAATAACAATAACAATAATAATAATAATAATAATAATCCATGGCTCAGTGCCTGTGACTCAAGTGGCTAAAGCGCCAGCCACATACACCTGAGCTAGCGGGTTCAAATCCACCAAGCAACAATGGAGGCTACAACTAAAAAATAGCCAGGCATTATGGCGGGCGCCTGTAGTCCCAGCTACTTGGGAGGCAGAGGCAGGAAAATCACTTGAGCCCAAGAGCTGGAGGTTGCTGTGAGCTGTGATGCCACTGCACTCTACCCAGGGCGACAGCTTAAGGCTCTGTCTCAAAAATAAAATAAAATAAAGTAATAATCCTTACTTCATTTGACCCAGTCAGGTACACAGCTGTCATGACTCCTCTTCTTGGTAGACAGTTCTCAGAACCTGCCTCCTGATAATCTGCTGTTCCTCCCTGGGCTACCCTCATAATGCATTGTAGAGGGTAAACCCTATAGCCAAAGAAAACTTATAAACCTCCTCCAAAAAAGAATAGAACTGTAGTTATATTTTTGCCTTTTCTCCAAGTGGAATAAAACTGCTAAGGAAAGCACCACAGGCCTACTTTAAACCCTCAAAGTATTGCTAAATAGCATCATTCTTGTCATCTCTGATCAAGAAACCAGAATGAGACTATGGTATTATTTCATAGCTGTTTTTCGGAGTGCTAACAAATTCCACTGAATTATCATATTTGGGCTTATTGTTCCCTTATGGGTTTTAAATATTTCAAAATAGCTAGCCAACAGGTTGAAATGATTCCCACTGGCCAAATCAAACCTAAATAGTGATGCTAATGTAGTATATCCACTGGCTAACATAAGAATCCACAAGTACACACTGATATAAACAAACACATATATTGGTAAGAAGGGTAAGTTCTTTCTTACAGAACAACTAATAAATATGTAACAGGGATGGAGGAGTTAAAAGAGCCTCAATAGATGAACTATCTTATAAGGAATGAGCTATTTACACAGTCTCAAATTCCTACAAATAACTTACTAATTACAAGAAAAAAAATAGTAAAGCATATCCTGAAATCTAATCACAGGAAACAAAAACCAAATTGAGGAACATTTTACAAAGTAAGTATTACAGGTCAGTAAAGGTGATGAGATTAAAGTAGACGAAAGAGACCCGAATAAATGCAGACTGGATTCTGGGCTAGAAAAAAATAGATGTTAAGGACAATATTTTTTTTTTTTTTTGTAGAGACAGAGTCTCACTTTATAGCCCTCGGTAGAGCGTCGTGGCGTCAAGCAGCTCACAGCAACCTCCAACTCCTGGGCTTAGGCAATTCTCTTGTCTCAGCCTCCCTAGTAGCTGCGACTACAGGCGCCTGCCACAACGCCTGGCTATTTTTCTGTTTTGCAGTTCAGTGAAGCCGGGTTTGAACCCACCACCTTTGGTATATGGGGCCGGTGCCCTACTCGACGAGCCATAGGCGCCACCCTAAGGACAATATTGAGATGCGTGATGAAATTTTGTTTTGTTTTGAGAGAGTCTCTCTCACTCAGTTGCCCTGACCACTTTGGCATCATAGCTCACAGCAACTTCAAATTCTTGGGTTCAAGTGATCCTCTTGCTTCAGCGTCCCCAGTAGCTGGGACTACAGGTGCCTACCACAACGCCCAGCTATTTTTAGAGACAGGCTCTCGCAATTATTCAGGCTGGTCTACAACTCCTGAGCTCTAGCAATCCACCCACCTCACCCTCCCAGAGTGCTAGGATTATAGGCGTGAGCCACCTTGCCGGGCCTGCCTGATGAAATTTGAATATGTAATTGTGATTAAATAATAGTATTACATCAATGTTAAAATTAGTGACTTTGATAACTGTACTGTGATTATGTAAGAAATGTCCTTGTTCGTAGGAAATAATCACTGATAAAGGGGCATGATTTCATCACTTACTTAAAAGGTTGAGGAAAAAAAGATACTAAAACAAAAAAAAAAGTAAGGCTTGGTGGCTCATGCCTGTAGACCCAGCAGATTGAGGGGTTGAGGCAAGAGAACCACTTGAGGCCAGGAGTTTGAGACTACCTGGGCAACGTAATAAGACTTTGTCTCTATAAGAAAAAAAATTTTTTTTAATTAGCTGGGCATGGTGGCATACACCTGTCTTCCCAGCTACTCAGGAACTGAGTCGGGAGGATCACTTGAACCCAGGAGTTTGGGGCTACTGTGAGCTGTGAAGGTGCCACTTTACTCCAGCCAGGTAACAGAGCAAGACTGTCTCAAAAAAAAATAAAATAAATAAAACAAAACAAAAGAAAACAACCTACAAGAATGGCCAGAGTCAGGGGCACAACTGTGGCACTTCTCTATTACGATGACACCTACCAATTTGGTAATTACATAAAACTTTCATATCTTTAAGATGTTGTGCCTCTCACTATTTACTCGATCAGTAGAGATAAGCATGTTATAACAACATTAATCACTGCTAATTATTATTTTATTTATTTATTTATTTTTGTAGAGACAGAGTCTCACTTTATCACCCTCAGTAGAGTGCCATGGCGTTACACAGCTCACAGCAACCTCCAACTCCTGGGCTTAGGTGATTCTCTTGCCTCAGCTTCTCGAGTAGCTGGGACCACAGGTGCCCGCCATAACGCCTGGCTATTTTTCTGTTTTGCAGTTCGGCCGAGGCCGGGCTTGAACCCGCCACCTTCGGTATATGGGGCTGGCGCCCTACTCGATGAGCCACAGGGACCGCCCAATCACTGCTAATTATTAAAAAAATTACTAAGTCATTTATTATGGTCTAAATAGGAGAGATAATTGATATACTTTTCTCTCAAATAGCTGGGAATCTGAGGAAAATGTTCTCAGCTTATTGAGAATGATTCCCAAGAAACACCATGAAGATAAAGGTTAGTGGGGCCGGGCGCAGTTGCTCATGCCTGTAATTCTAGCACTTGGGAGGCCAAGGTGGGTGGACTGCCTGAGCTCACAGGTTCGAGACCAGCCTGAGCCAGAGCCAGACTAAAAATAGCTGGGTGTTGTGGCGGGCGCCTGTAGTCCCAGCTACTCAGGAGGCTGAGGCAAGAGGATCACTTGAGCCCAAGAGTTTGAGGTTGCTGTGAGCTATGACACCATGGCACTCTACCGAGGGTGACAAAATGAGACTCTCAAAAAAACCAAAATAAATTCAAAATAAAAAAAGATTAGACATGGAAGCACTTGATAACAAAATGATTCATCATAATACTAAATGAACATATATCAAATTAACATTTTTTTTATATTTTTCTCACATATGCTTTATATGAAAAATTTAGTAACTAGTGAGTGTTAAGAATGGAATTTTAAGAACTTGATTCCAGATATCATAATAATTTCTTGAGTTGGTATGATATGGATCCAAGTTATTTTTACCAGAGTCTCTACTATTCTCTTCAGATTCCTCCTCTTCATCATCGTCAGAGTACTTTTTCTTTGGAGTCTTCCTCCGCAAACGCCTGCTTTGCCTCATTGGCCGAGAGGGATGTCGCCTTAGTCTACGACTACAGAAATCAGTGTCGCTGTCATCATTAGATGGGGGATCTTCTTCACTTTCATCTGGGTTTTCATCAGACACAACAAACTCATCTTGAGATCTATTCAAGATAAATCATATAAGTTATGATAGTACATTTTGAACAGTAAACTCATTTTTGAGAGTTCTGAGTTCAATTTCTAATAAGTCCAGTGAATCATTAAGTCATGTAAACTGCAACATATCTGAATAATTCTAGCAAATGCCCTGTGTATAAAATGGAAAAATCCTTCTATTTTTCTCTTGGGAGGGGTTATGAAGATGAATTGATATTGTTGGTTTTTTTTGTTTTTTTTGAGACAGAGTCTCACTTATTAACCCTTCGTAGAGTACTGTGGCGTCACAGCTCATAGCAACCTCCAACTCCTTGGGCTTAGGCAATTCTCTTGCCTCAGCCTCCCCAATAGCTGGGACTACAGGCGCCGCCACAATGCCCAGCTATGTTTTTGTTGCAGTTTGGCTGGCACTGGGTTTGAACCCGCCACCCTCGGTATATGGGGCCAGTGCCTTACCCACTGAGCCACAGGTACCGCCCACTGATACTGATTTTTATACATAAATTGTTTTGCCCTCTTGGGATGTTCCCCCATATACCTTAAATCCAACATATCCCAAAGTGAATTCATTATTTCCCACACTACTTCTCTCTTCTGTTCCCCAGCTTGATACTTGGTACCATCACCCATTGAGTAACTCAATCTAGGATATTAGGATAAATATTCTAATTTTTCCCTTTCCATTTCTCACACCAAATTAATTACTAGCTCCTCCTGGGTCTACCCTTTAAAAGATAATCTCTCAAACCTGATTACTCTTCTCTTTTTTTTTTTTTTTGAGACAGAGCCTCAAGGTGTTGCCCTGGGTAGAGTGCTGTGGCATCACAACTCACAGCAACCTCCAACTCCTGGACTTTTTTTTTTTTTTTGAGACAGAGCCTCAAGCTGTCACCCTGGAGAGAGTGCCTTGGCATCACAGCTCACAGCAACCTCCAATTCCTGGGCTCAAGCGA
>CAUYRH010023538.1:0-12051 GCA_963574655.1 Perodicticus potto
TTTATGAAAAAAGGCCAGTATCAAGAATTTCTTGACTAAGAAAGTTAAGAAATATATTGGTTAGTTAGGATTAAGTCAGAAGACAGAGTGATTTGAAAAGGAAAGTTTAATATAAGAATTATTAATAGCATAATGAAGCAACAGAATTAACTAGTAAGAATTGAAGAAATACATGTAGCAGCTACTACCTCTAGGGTGGAATATAGCACTCAGGGAAGGGCTCTCCTGACCCAGGCTGAGATCCTGGATTTCTTGGAGGTGGAATAGGCATAGCTTACTACATGGCAGATAAGTCACCACATTGTTGCTCAAGTAAGACTTGCCTGGGGTCGTGCCTGTGGCTCATTGAGTAGGGTGCCGGCCCCATGTACCGAGGGTGGTGGGTTCAAACCCGGCCTTGGCCAAACTGCAAAACAAAAATAGCTGGGTGTTGTGGCAGGCACCTATAGTCCCAGCTACTTGGGAGGCTGAGGCAAGAGAATCACCTAAGCCCAGGAGTTGGAGGTTGCTGTGAGCTGTGTGACGCCATGGCCCTCCACCGAAGGCAATAAAGTGAGACTCTGTCTCTACAAAAATAAAAAAAAAGACTTGCCTGATATCTTTCCTCTGGGTTACTGGATAATCCTGTCCATAGGGAGTTATGGAGCATCAGAACTTACTGGGTGCTGAGGGAATCTGCTGCCTGTGATTGCTGATAAAAGTGGGAACTGGAGAGGTCGCTCTGCAGCATCTCTGTGTGGGTTGGATCAGGGTGGTTCTAAGTCACCTGCATGTAATGAAAGTTAGGTAGCCAGCTTGCTAGATGACCAAGCATTTATACACTTGAGGCTGAAAACAGTGGCCTGGGCTGGGGCACCAGCCTGTGTTCTCTGGAGCTCCCAGATTTGCCACTGTTACTTGAGAGCTGGGAAGATTGTGCTGCTGCCAAGTATTAGAGAACAGTGTATTCTTCAGGAACTCAGCACAGGAGAAACCATGTGGAATGAACAACAGAGAAAACACACTGTCTGCTATTGTCTGGCATGATAGCCATGCTAGAGCCAGGAGGAGAAAACTCCTTTCTCTACTATGGAGGACAGTATGGAGGGTCTTCAAAACACTATAAATAGAACCACCATATGATCTAACAATTCCAACTACAGGGTACATATCTAGAAGAAAGGAAATCAATTCAGCAAAGCAATATCTATATCCCCATGTTTATTGCAGCGCTGTTCACAATAGCCAAAATATGTAATTAACTTAAGTACCCATCAGTGGATGAATGGTTAAGGAAAATGTGGAATATGTTCATAGTAGAATATTATTTGGCCATAAGAAGAATGAAATTCTGTCATTTTCAGAAACATGGATGGAACTGGAGGCCATTATGTTAAGTGAAGTAAGTCAAGCACAGAAAGACAAATATCACATGTTCTCACTCTTATTTGGGAGATGAAAATGCGAATCTCATGAATATAGAGAGTAGACTGATGATTACCAGAGGCTGGGAAGGGAAGGAAGAGAGAGAGGGAGAATTGAAGGGGGAAAAGGAATACAAATGTGTATTTATTTCCACTGAACTGTATACTTAAAAATGTTGATGATAGGGCAGCGCCTGTGGCTCAAAGGAGTAGGGCGCCAGCCCCATATGCTGGAGGTGGCAGGTCAAACCCAGCCCCGGCCAAAAACTGAAAAAAAAAAGTAAAAATGTGGTGACGATAGTAGATTATATATATATGCTTTTTACCTCAATAAAAAATAAGTTTAAAAAATCCTTTCTCCCCAAGTCTCCCTCTTCAGCTCCCTCTACTGACAAGGATGAGCATCTTTCTGGCTGGCAGAGGAGAATATTGACAGGACTCTGTTATTACAGAGCATACAAAGAAGATGTGTTTGCAGTTGAGCTGTAATACATCAATAACTGGTACCATCACAGTCAGAAACATGTGTACAAAGAAATATTCAAGTCATGGCAAGTTTCCCAGTGTGCTCGGCACTGTGTGCCCTGGAGAGACCAAGCGTAATACTCTCTAAGAGGCTAATAAGTTTGTGACATGCTCTGTTTTTGTGTCTGGCATCCAAGAAAGACATTGAAAATGTGGTCCTCATAGAGCCTAAAGTATGGTTGAAGATGTAAAAATATAATTCCAGGAGAAATTAAAGAGAAACAACTCTACATAGTTGGGTGTTAAATAGAATCAGGCATTTTATTTTGTCTAGAAACTATAGAGATGACAGACTTTATACTGTTGTTTTGTGTTCTCACAGCCCCCTAATTCTCCACAGATATACTCAAACTGCTTTCTACTTAAGTCTTCATTCTGTTCCACAATAAATTAAATTATATTTCTCTACAAGTTTTATAAAACACAAGTAAGGATTACTCTGAAGTTCTATAAAGTATTCCACATGCACTACTTCTGAATTTCTCAAAGCCTGAAGATTATTACTTTGTAGATTGGTTAGAACTTGCTTTTTTGTTAAATTAACATTCCTTCTCTGTCATAGTGACTTCTGATTTGCTGCTAATTTGTCACTTGTTTTTTTCACTATAGTTTCTCTTAAGTGAAGCATCTTGGTAGTGTAAAGAATATGTTGGAATCCAAAGGACCTGATTTGACTCCCAGCTTTGTCACTTGTTTCTTAGTTTCTTGGGCTTGACTAGCTCCTTTATCTCAAGGATTTCAATCTCTTCACCTTGGAGAGGGAAACAAAAATACATTACCATGTGGTTTTAAAGGCTAAACAATTATATAACTTACATACATGTGTGTCTGTAGCATTTAGCTACACTATATTGTTGGCACACTATAAATATTAGTTTCAAGGCTAATGTAGCATAAGAAGGGATGAGGACTACAGCTAATCAGTGTATTTCCTTCTTGATTATATCTTTGATAACAGAAGTAAAGGAAACACATTCCTAGATACAGTTTGGTCGTCATTCATCAGTGGACATCGGTTTGATTCTGTCTTTTCCATGTATTGCCAGAGACAAAGAATAGGCTCTACCAACCAGAATTTCATAACAATCAAAGTTGCAAATTTGGATGAAGGCATGTCCGTTTATTCATCTTATTCTTTCTCCTAGGACTATGGCTATTTTGGTGACATCAGGAAATGATCTAACATTAGAGTTGGAATGATGTAACTTTCAAATGATATAACATTCAACTCTGAACTCCAAATTTGGGCCTGGGAGTCCACAGAATGTCTATAGGTTCATCTGGTTTTCTCAGGATGAGACATGGTCAACTGAAGTAATCTCTGTTGCTTAGATGGCATCATGATAAGCTTGCAGTCCCCAGGCCTTCTACCTGCTGCTCTGTCTCACATGGTAATAAGTGGAATGGTCAACTACTTGATTAAATGAAGCTTCACCTTCTCTCCCATTCACAATGCTAACTTTATAAATCACCTACTCCGTCCATTCTCTGGCCCGCACTCCCCCAACTGCATCACATGCCTTAAACTCCACAAAATGCCAGAGAACAAATGTTAACAAATTTCTAAGAAAAAGCAGAGCTCTTCAAAGAAAGCAGAGCTCATTTGGTCTGCTTCCATTTTCTTTATTAATTAAAATAATTAGAAAACTTTAAATTATAAGAAAAACATATGTGAGAAGGGATTGAGGCCCAAGATATTTGAAAAGCCTCTAACAAATCAAATATCTGTGTTGAAAACTTTAAGATCTCAAGCACATATTAATGTTTTCATGGTAAATGTGGAGGGAGAAATAAAAACCTATGCTGAAAAATGTTGAAAACACTAGCTGAAGGCCCAAGCTTTGAAATCATGAATAAGTTTGATTGTGCATGCTATAATCCCACAGAAAGTACGCTGCATTTGGGGAGGGCTGCTGCAGTGATGATTAAATTGCAGTTTGTGAGCTCCTAGGGAGGAAGACCTACCTAAGGTAAGCAAAGACCTCTGGAGATAAGCACATGCTGTCTATTATTAGATTATGCTATGACTTGACCTAGTTCTCGCACATTTCACAAAAATTAACTTTAAACAGACCATAAAGTCAATTGCAAAATACAAAATTATAAAACTTAAAAAAAAACAGGAAAAATTCTTCCAGGTTAAAGGCTCAGTCAAGTGTTTTTAGACTAGAAACCAATAGAATTATCTATAAAGGAAAAACTGATAAATAGGACTTCATTAACACGTTCTTTTTTTTTTTTTTTTCTCTGTAAAGGACTCTGATAAGAAAATAAGAGAACCATTAATTGGGAGAAAATATTTGCAAGTAGCATATCCAACAAAGGACTGGCTCCTATATTATATAAATAATTACCAAAACTTAACAGTAAAAATAGAAACATTCCATCTAGAATATGGAAAAAAACTTGAATAAGTATTTCAGTGAAGAGGGCATGCAGATGGCAAATGACTACTTAAAATGATGTTTAACATTATTAAACCAATGAATTGCCATACACGTCTATCAGAATGGCTAAACTAAAACATAGCGAGAACACCAAGTGATGCTGAGAAGGTGGACAAATTCGATCATTCATACATTACTGATGAAAATATAAAATAATATAGCCACTTTGGAAACATTTTTGAAGTTTCTTCAAAACCTAAACTTGCAGTTGTTATACACTCCAGCAATCACATTCATAGACATTTATGCAACAGTAAAAATAAGACAACATTTACATAAAAACTTATACAAGAATAGTTAACACCTGTAGACTGGAAATAGCCCAGATGTCCTTCAGTAGGTTAATGGTTAAGTAAACTGTCACACATTAAAACCATGGAATACTGCTCAATAATAAAAAGGAATGAACTCTAGATATACAGTACATGCGGTAATCTGGATGAAACTCCAGAAAATTATACTGAGTACGAAAAGTCAAGCCAAAAATGGCATCAGGTATGATTCCATTTATACATGTATAACAACATTGAAATAAAATTAAAGAAATGGAGAACAAGTTAATGATTGCTAGTAGTTAAGGATGTTTGGCTGGTGCAGAAGGAAGAGGGTATGGCTGAAAAGGTGTAGCGTGAGAGATGTTTTTGTCCATGGCAATGTCCTGGATCTTGATTGTTACCAATGTAGTACTCTGTAGCGATACTGTTTTATAGTGTCACAACGTGTTATCATTGTGTACTGTATTTGTAATTGCATATGAATCTACAATTATTTCAATTATAAAGTTTAACTTAAAAATACTTTACTATGAAAAATAGCAAATTTTGAAGTTCTCAGAGATCAGAAAAATGTATCAGGTAAATATACTTGTATAGATGTAGGATATATAAATTTATATATTCATATATACATATATTTGTGTTTATATAAATAAGCCTAAATATTTACTATTTGAACATGCATTTAAAACACATTTGCTGCCCTATTCACACTCAGACACCCAGTGGATTTTTGATATTTGGAGATTTAACTATCTTGATATCCACTAGGACTTAAGCACTTATGAATGTACTTTTGCCACTTCATGGATTTTTAACAGTTAGAAAACAAAAACAAGGGAAAAAAAAAAAGGAAAGAAAATAGTTACTAATTCTCACATGGATTGGATTCAATTTTGACCAAAGTACACTACTTGAATATTAATTTTTATTTCAACTTGTTGATATGTTGTTTGGGATATTGCATCCTCACTTACAAGTGAAATATGTTTGTAATTTCCTTTTATAACAATATATTTTCTCCAATTTCAATATCAGGTGTATCTAGATCAAGCAGAATGATTTTGAAATATTTCCTCTTTTTCTATGGTCTATAGGATTTGGCATGATCTGTTTTTTTTTTAAACTCTCCTTTATTTTTATTTGTATGGCATTAGTTATCTATTTTTTGAGACTTTGGGAAAAAAATAAGAAGTTAACTGATGACTTCATGCTGAGACTCAGAGTCAAAGTGCTCTATAATTTAGTCTTACCTGACAATGTGTACGTTGCTTTCTTGGCATTATTATTGCTAATATTGCTTGATATTTCAATGCAGTAACCTTCTGTTATCTTTTCTGAATGTATTTATCTTGGTTCATTCTTTACGTGTTTTTTGTTTCTAGTCCCTATCTTAAACATTGTTATTGTTATTGAATTTTAAGCCTTTTAAATTCTGTGAAGGCAAAAAGTGGAAACCTGATTAACACATGTATATGTAAAAAATAAATAAAAAAAATTCTTTATGTCATATTTTATGCATACCAAGCTTTTTCTCCCTTGCTAGAGAATAAAAAAAAAAAAAAAAGAAAGAAAGAAAAAGAAAACTGTTAGCCACTGAGCAATCCGAACACAATTTTATGCTTTACTCGTCAGCCTATATTTTTTTATATTACACATATAATAGAACCTCCATAGCTGATCACATTCCTACACTGATCACCTGCTTAAATTGACATAATTTTCATAGACTGGACATGTATCACGCTCAATGGAAGTTCCGTACATCGACCTTCTCTGTGTGTTTATCACTTTGTGACAGTCCCTTGTGTGGTCAACTTGCAGAGGTTCTACTGTATTGCATATCTTTATATTTCACACTCTATATATTACTTTATATTAAAAGCTTATAATGTAAACTTTTAATTTTTCTAAAAAATAATCATTAAAAAGTAAAATTCTAATGAAAATGTAGCTGATTATCAGGGTTAGGATACACAGAGAAAAGATAACAGTGTTGAAAAAGGAGCAAGTCCAGAACTTTTTTAGAAGTAGCAAATCAAGGTTTGCAAAATACTTATTGTAATTTTAAAATTTGAGGCATTCATTGAGGTGTTGGGATACATCTCTTGGGCATGTTAATGGTACAGAAATAAATATAAAATATCAATTATGATTTGAAGAAATTTAAATAGCATGGAAATAATTTAAATGGCAGTACATGTAGTATATTATTTGAGAATTTCTGATAATGTAAAAACAAAAAAGTTTCTAAGCATTTTTTTAAACATAAGTAAGGTAAACCAATGGTTTTGAAATTATTTGAACTTAGTGTTAATATTTTTAAAATACCACATCACTTGGGAAGATATTATTTGAGAAATTATTTCTGCATAATTTCTTAGCATTTTCTCCCTTTTCTTACTCCCATGTATATAGTATTTTTATTTTTAAATTTGGGGGACATAATTTTGAGTAAACATCAAAGAATTTCTCATTCAGTTGTGTACAGCCATCACAATTTTAACAAGTCTTAGCTATCACAAGCTCTCTGTTTTCCCTCTCAATTCATAATAACCAGTATTTTAATACTGTGATTTCAGTCAGAGGAAGTGGGGTTTAGGTATCATTAAATACCACTATTATAAAAATTCAATATACTATTCTGTTCTTTAAGTCAGGACATAATACAGATTCTTGAAATAATCCCCCAAAAGGAAGACTATTACTTACTATTGTATATTATTTTACTTTTTAGTGTATTTAGTGTATCTCCCTCTTCAAACATCTATGAGTTCCAATTCCATTAACTGTTATAAATATATCATTTGAAAAATAATTTTTTCATTTACGTTTTGAACATTTTTCATTTTAAATTTAATCTATGTGACTACTTCACATGCAAATTCATGGGTCCACAATTGCATTTCATATGATTTTTTAATAGCTTACTGTAGCACTTGATGATGTTATGAAATGTTGTGGAAATATCAACCTGTATATAAATGATGTAACATTTCTACTTAACCCTGACAGAACTTTGGAATAACTTTTTATTCTCATGATCTGGGAAAACAAAAAGTTCAAAAAAGTATGAGCATGACTTCTGGAACTTTGTATATTTTTCAGAAAATAACTAACGCATAAAGCTACTATAGAATTTCAGAGAAAATGTCTCTGACAACAGTCAACATTTTACAATGTTCATAAGGAGTAATTCCATTTTCCTCAAAATTTATTTAACCAACTTTATTTTAAGTAGGAAAGAATAACAGTTTTTGAGAAGAGTTAGAGATAGTAGTGGGGTATAATTATACAGACTACCACATTTATTGTATATTCATTGTTTATTCTCATAAAAGTGGGGTGAGATTTTATATTATTTGTTTCACAGAAATCTCCTTCAGAGGCCTTTAAAGTTGTGATTAGTGTGTGTGCCTTTCCTAAACCCATCATGTAGTAGAGTTGGAAAAACTACTGGTTTTAGAATTAAAATAGCATCAACAAAAAAAACAAATCCTATTTAAGTTTTTCTCTAGGCAGTAATTCTTATTCTCAGTCAAAAATGAAAAGCATTACTTGTAAAGCAGAAAGATACAGGTTTTATTTCTACCTGACCCAGAGCCATGGATAGTTACAAAACATTTAATATTGTTGTCATGTTAGTGGAGCTAGAATACAGTTTGATTTTCATTACTTTCCATTTATATATGATCAAGCTTGTTGAGTATATTCTACAAATTATCCCCAGCTTTATTTCTGTTTTTCCTGCTGAATTTATGAATACTGGCTATGATTGTAGATTTGTCTTTCTATTTGAAATTGAACAATTTTTTTTCCTTTATACAGTGGGTTATGTTGTTAGGTACATACAGATTCATAATTATTATATCACCAAGTAATGTTTGTGTTTATACATAATGTTGTTTTAAACCATGTGTTATATTTGATTTAATAATACTATTTACTGTATTGCCCTTCCCTTGGTTAGTACTGTTTTTCACTATCATCTTATGTCTTTGTTATGTAAATATTTCTATTGGCTTCAAAGTTATGGCTTCTCTCTGTTTATTTGAGTCAGGTTTTCACAACAGCAACACAAATGGCATTTGAGGCTGGATAATTCTCTGATGTGTGGGGCTGTCATGGGCATTGTAGGATGCATAGCAGTATTCTTCACTTCCACCCATAGATGCCACTAACACACCCCTCCCCTCCAGTCGCATCAACCAAAAATGTCTGCAGACACTGTTGAAAGGAGAAATCTTTCCCCACAGGAACAAAATTACACCTAGTTGAGAACTACTGTTTTCAAGATTACTTATAAATTGCTATATCCACATATGTGTTAACAAAGCTTAACGTTAAGATACATTATATGTTCCACCCAGAGAAGATGAAGACCTTAAGATACTATTTCTGAACTCTTTCATTGTAGATACTACTTTCTTTCTCTTAAAGTACTTTCTTCTGAAATGGTGCTTTGTGCAGGTGTATGTATCTGAAATTATACTGATTTTAGTTTTACCTTTAAATGAAAATGGAATATGGGGTAGAAGGATGACATTACTTAGAAAATTATAAAAGTATTATTCCATTTGACTTGAATGTATCATCATTCATAAAAAGTCTTCCGACATTCTAGTGATCATTGGCATGAAAGTGACCTGCATCCTCAAGTTTTATTATTTTCTTATCATTTTTGATAAGAAAAATATTCTGTAGTTTTATTAAACTATGTGGTTTGTTTTTAAATTATCCTACTCATGATTTGGCAAATGTTTTAATCTGAGTATTCTTGCTTTCTTCAACTCTGGAAAATTTTCCAACATGTCTTCCAGTATTGCTTTTCCCTCATTTTCTGGAATCTCTCCTAGAGCAATATTTGCAATAAGTTGGAACATCTGATTCTTGTATGTCAATGTTCGCATTTTTTAATCCCTTTTATCTGGCTATGCTGAATTCTCATTGATTTGCTTATAATTAAAAATCATGTTATCAATTTTCTCTTTATCCAGTTCAATATAAATTTATAACTTTTGAGTGTTTTTTCCAAATTTCCAGTTAATGTGAGGGTACAAACAACCAGGTCACAATATTTGAATTTGTTAGGGAAAGTCCCTCTTATCATTGTGTCCCGCACTCAAAAGGTGTGCCATACACACCTACATTGTGCCTATTCAGTGGGAGCACACCAATTCCCCTTCTCCCTCCTTTCTTGATCCCCTTCCCCTCAACTTGTATTGAATTAAGTTTTACTCCTATGTGGGTATGAATTAGGTCATCTACTGGCTTTATATTAGTATTGAGTACATTGGATACTTGGTTCTTCATTCATTTGATACTTTATGAAGAAGAATGTATTTCAACTCCATCCAGATTAATACAAAAGATGCAAAATTGCCATCATTGCCATCTATTTTTATGGTTGGATAGTATTTTATGATGTACATATACCACAATTGGTAACTTTAGTGTCTTTAATGTTATGGGACTATGTTATTAATTCTAAAATTTAGATTTTTCTTCTTTGTTTGTTCTTAAATTTTGGTTATATTGCTTTTATCTCTTAAAATATTAAGGCTGTTCTTAAATATCTCTTTTGAATTTGTCTAAAAGAATTTATGGGACATAAATTTTCCCATTTTTTAGCACTATCTCCATATTAGGCAATGTATTTTACTTTTGTTTGCTAAAATTTGTACTGAGATCATTACTTGTGGGAATTACTTTTGTACTTCAGGATGGAGTGACCTGAGTTTTGAGGCTATCTTTCCAGTTTTTAGGAAAATATTTTGGCCCTGTGCTTCCCACACTGGGTGAATATGCAAATTTAGATATGACATCCACAAGTTTGTGTTTTCTGTTTTTTTTAGAATACAATTATTCTTCCAGTGACCCATGGAGATCAGATACACTTGACCTATATCCCAGGGTCAGCAAGTAGTCTCTCTGGTCTTTTGGAATGAATGAGATAATTCTCACATATTTTTCTCTTTATTTAGGAAGCTCAGTTCCATCTTTCATACTTGAGGTCACCACTAGCTTCTCAGAGAAGTAAAAAATCCAATCATTCAGACATTTATAAAAGCTAAATTAGCAAATTAAGATACTCTAAAAGACCAGTGTTTTCATTCTCAATATTACTCTAAGTGTACTCTTATTTTCTGATCCCAGAGATGGGAGATGTCTCATTTTTAGTGTTAAGTTTGGTCTTGAATTTAAATTGTATCATTTGTATTTTATTAATATAATATTAATGTATAACTTCTATGCTTGAAGTAGAAGAGGTTTTCCACATAAGTTAGCTTTCCATATTGACTAGAAGTCACTTGATTTTCTAACATGTCAAAGTATTCTGGTCATTGCACTTGCCTGTGTATCTTCAATTCTTTTTTGAAAAGATCATTATTTAGTCTAGCTCTACTTCTCAAACTTGTTTTCTCCTTAGAAGTTTCTATTTCTGTTTCATAGATATTAGTTGTTTAAAGATCAGATGGAGAATGCTAAACATATTTTAAAGTGCTCTTCTAATTCATATAGTAAATATTTTTCAGAAGTCTGCACATCTTGTTTTCATTAGCATGAACTTCTCTTCCCCTTTCTTCCCCTTCATTGGCAGTAAATTTTTCATAGGTTCTGCACTGGAGCCTTTTTTTTATGTCTGATCCTTTAGTTCTACTCTCTATCCCTTTTTACCCTGTGTGCCCTCACGTTGTGTCTCAAGAGGCTGGTATCTATAAACTGTACCAACAGGCTGCAGAATAATCTGGCTATCAGTTGAGTTCAGCCTAAGAAAATAGCAACAGGGGATTGGAGGGGAAGAGGAGAATGAGAGTGGAATATTTTTTTTCTTACCTCCATTTTTTACAGTTTGTTGAGAGCTGGCAGAGCTCCCGTGAGGTGCCTACTCCAGGTAGCGACCCTCTCTAGTTTACAGGAACTGTGTCCTGATCTTGCCCTTGCAGACTTGGGGTAGACGTGGCTCCCTGTGGTTGCTACCCTGGACATCTGCACGATGCTTCCTTGGGCTCTCTACAGTGTGCCTACACCTTGTTGAAACAACGCCCTAATTGAATTATTTTCTTGTATCAAATTTATTAATTATATTATTATTTGCCAACTCCTAGATTAATGAAGTTTTCACTTGGGGTGTTATTTTTTTGCTATGCATTTTCCTCATTATTTATAGGGATATGATTTATCTAGAGCAGTCCAAGGGTATGTGGAATATTCTTGGCCATAAATTGTTAAAATGTGTCAGTTCTGCTTTTCAGATTCTTATCTTGAATTTATTGCATTTATATTACACAGCTTTGTTAGATTCGAGTAGAAATTTCTCTGACCGGGAGAGGAACGGAGAGAGCTTCTCTCTCCCCACTTGAAATCTCTCCCTCTACCAGGAGCTTTGGTGTTTTCTGT
>CAUYRH010023539.1:0-36645 GCA_963574655.1 Perodicticus potto
TATCACCTAACTTCAGTAAGATTCGCCCACATGACAAAATCTCAAAACCAGAGATGCTGGCATGGATGTGGAGAAAAGGGAACACTTCTACACTGCTGGTGGGAATGCACACTAATACGTTCCTTTTGGAAGGATGTTTGGAGAGTACTTAGAGATCTAAAAATAGACCTTTCATTCAACCCTATAATTCCTTTACTAGGTATATACCCAGAAGACCAAAAATCACACTAAAACAAAGATATCTGTACCAGAATGTTTATTGCAGCCCAATTCATAATTGCTAAGTCATGGAAGAAGCTCAAGTGCCCATCCACCCACGAATGGATTAATAAATTGTGGTACATGTACACCATGGAATATTATGTAGCCTTAAAGAAAGATGGAGACTTTACCTCTTTCGTGCTTACATGGATGGAGCTGGAACATATTCTTCTTAGCAAAGTATCTCAAGAATGGAAGAAAAAGTATCCAATGTACTCAGCCCTACTATGAAGCTAATTTAAAAGTCTCAGATGAAGGCTATAACCTAACTATAGCACAATAATATGGGAAGGTAGGGGAGAGGGGAGGTTGGGGTGGACGGAGGGTAATTGGTGGGGCCACACCTATGGTGCACCTTAGAAGGGTGCAGGCAAGGCTTACTAAATGCAGAATATAAATGTCATCACACAATAACTAAGAAAATGCCATGAAGGGTATGTTAAACAGTTTGATGAAAACATTTCAGATTGTATATGAAACCAGCACATTGTACCCCTTGATTGCACTAATGTACGCAGCTATGATTTAATTAAAAAAAGAAAAAAAAAAAAAAAGAAAACTACTCGGGCTGAAAAATAAAAAGATCCCAGATGGGAGCATAGGATTGGAGAGGCCACAAAGAGTGGTAGAAAGTATAAATATGTGGGTAAATAGAAAAGACTATTTTAGCTAATAACAATAAAGTCTTGTGATAGTTATAACATATATAGAAATAGAAACATACGACAATTTTGCAAATGGCAGAGGGAGGCAAGAGGAGGCAAAATGTGGTACGTTTCTTGCATTTTTCATAAATTGATGAAATTATTAACTTAGAGTGCAGTAAATCAGTCTAAAAAGTACAGTGTTTTGTTGATTTGCACAAAAGAAGGCAGGAAATTATATATAAACAAAAACAAAAAGATATTGGGCAGCGCCTGTGGCTCAAAGGAGTAGAGTGCCAGCCCCATATGCCAGAGGTGGTGGGTTCAAACCCAGCCCTGGCCAAAAACTGAAAAATAAAAAAAAAGGATAAATGGAAACCAATAGCCAAGATGGTAGACTTAAATACAACTTTGAAATTAATTCATTAAATGCAAATAAACTAAACACTCCAATGAAAAGACAAAGAATACTAGATTAAATTAAAAGAAATATCTAACTATATACTGTTTATAAGAGACACGTTTAATTATAAGCATGTTGGTTGAAAATAAAAGAATTAAAAGATATTTATCATGGAAATATTAACCAAAAAGAGTTGATATGACTATAGAAAGTCTGACAATTAAGTTCATGAACTCATCCTAAGAAAAATGTTGCATACCTCATTGCCAAATCTCAAGACTCCTTCAAAGTAGCAATATTCATCAATGAGTTATGTAGCACTTTTCTAGGATGAGTTTGCAAATTGTCCAACATTATATTAAACCTTTCCAATCCACTTTTTCTACCACTGATACAGTCCCCCAGCCGCTACTTACTTTGGAGAGGTAAAGAGATTGGTGGATTACTTGTAATTATCCTACATTTTAAAAGAGAAAAACACAAAGATGAACTCACTTTATGATTTTATTATCTATTTTAGGTTACATAAAATAAAGTGGTTTTGTTTGTTTTTGTTTATAAACCCAGAAAAACTCACATTATATTGGACAAGGCCAGACATAGGATCAGAAAGGGTGAATATAACACTAAGGAAAATTTAATGCAAGAAGCATTATTCGAGACAAAGAGCAACATTTCATAAAAATGTAAGAGTGAAACCAATAATAAGATATAACAATCGTAAATGCTTAAGCACCTAATGACATAACTCTAAAATATATAAAGAAAAAAATAACAGAATTGAAAGAAATAAATGCAGAGTAAAAACTGAGTATTTACCACACCTCTTTCAGCAACTGACAGAAAAAACAGATCAAGTATCAATAGAATACTAAGGCTAACAAATTATAAAAGATACTGTTTTTATAACTCCACACAAAATACTTACCAAAATAAGCCATGTGCTGCATTATAAATGGCACCTGACAATGAATCACAACACCACAGAGCACATTCACTGACAACTGTGAAATTTAATGAAAAATCAATAATAGAAAGATAATTAGAAAATCTCGAAATGTTGGACAACATTTAGAAAGGTAAACCTTTCTAAGTAACTCAGAGATCAAAGGAGAAATAGAAAAATTGTAAAACCAACCTGAGATGTCATCTAACCCCAGTGAGAATGGCCCACATCAAAAAATCTCAGAACTGTACATATTGGCGGATGTGGAGAGAAAGGAGCACTTTTACACGGCTGGTGGGACTGCAAACTAATACAACCTTTGTGGAAGGAAGTATGGAGAAACCTCAAAGAACTCAAGATAGATCTCCCGTTTGATCCCACAATCCCATTATTGGGCGTCTATCTAGAAGGAAAAAAAAATTATTTATCATAAGGACACTTGTCCTAGACTGTTTATCACAGCTCAATTTACAATCACCAAAATGTGGAAACAGCCTAAATGCCCCCCAACCCAGGAATGGATTAACAAGCTGTAGTACATGTACACCATGGAATACTATTCAGCCATTAAAAGAATGGAGACTTTATTGCAGCATTTGTATTAACCTGCATGGAAGTGGAACACATTTTTCTTAGTAAAGCATCACAAGAATGGAGAAGTATGAATCCTATGTATTCAATCTTGATTTGATGACAATTAATGACAATTAACGACACGGTAGGGGTGGGGAAAAGTGAGAGCAGAGAAATAGAGAAGGAGAGAGGGGGTTGGGCGAAGGAAGAGCAGACAGAGGGAAGGAGGGGGGGTCTCAGTGTGTAACACATCTTGTACCTTTGATGAATCCCCAACAATAAAGTTTTCAGAAAAATAAAAAGAAACAAAAATTGTAAACTATCTTGAACTGAATTATAGTGAAAATATAACAGTGAAATATGTGGCATGCAGCTAAAATATTGCGTAGGGAAAAATATATCCCTTTAATTTCTTTTAGGGAAGAAGAAAGTGAGGGAAAAACATGGTCTAAGCTTTTATCTGACTCTAGAAAGATTAAATTAAATAAACCAGAAGAAAGTAGAATGAAAGAAACAGTAAAGATAAAGCAGAAATAAATAAACTAGAAAGCAAATGCACAATCGAAAAAAAAACAATAAAGTCCAAAATTGGTTCTTCAAAAATATTGAGACTTATTAAGGGACATGAGAGAAAATAGCAACTACCAATATCAGGAATGAAAAATGGACCATTACTAGAGATTTGATAAAATTAAAAATGTAACAAGGGGATTTTATAGATAGCATTATGCTAATAAACTTGACAACTTACATAAAATAGAAAATTTGTTGAAAATATGCAACTACCAACACTGACTTAAGAAGAAATAGATAAACTGAAATATAGTTTGCCTACTAAAGAAATTGCTAAAATCTTTCATACACAAAAGACTTTAGGTCTAGATAATTTTGTTGTGAATTTTTTTAAACATGTAAGAAATATTAAAAATTGATTTCAATTTTACACAAACTCATATTATTGAAAAAGACTTCTATTTCATTTTATGAGTCTAGTATAACTTTTTAACAAAACCTAACAATGGCATTACAGGAAAAGGAAATTATAAGGTATTCTTCTTCATAAATGTAAAGGCAGAAATCTTTAAAATATCAGCATATTGAATCTGAATATATATAAAAAATGATAACCTATTATGTATCAATTGGCTTTATTTCAAGAATAGAATGTCATTTTAAAATTCAAAAACAAATTGAATCAATCACTAAATAACCCAATAAAGATGTAAATTGATCCTCATAATAGCTGCAGAAAAAAAATCCTTGATAAAAGTGAACAATCTTTCATAATAAAATCTCTTGGAAACTAGGAATACAACTTCTTCATTTGATAGAGGTGTCTATTAGCATTACTTTACTGGAAGTCTTAGCCAGAGCAAAACAAGCACATAAATGTATTTGTGTTTGTATACATGTGATGTAAAACTAGCATTATTTGCAGAAAAATAGGATTGTGTATATTGAATATACAAAGAATGCATTAAAAATTAGAATTAATATATGGATTTTAGCAGGATTACTAGATATAAAATTGAAATGAAAGATTGATATATTTCCATATAGTAACAAACAATTGAAAATTAAAGTTGAAAACCACTTACAATAACATAAATTTAACAAATAGTGAGTAAGAATTATACACAAATAATTAAGAAACATTGATGAGAGGAATAAAAGAAGACCAAAATCAATGGAGAAAAGTACTATGTTCATGGATTGGAACATGCAATATTATTAAGATTTCAAATCCTTCCCCCAAATATTTAAAGATTTGTGTAATAGCAGATGGACTTTTTTTGAGTTTGCCAAGTCCTTCACCTGATACTTTCTTCTGTCACTTAGACTAGGTTCTACTGTGATAAAAGCTTAAAATCTGAAGCAACGCTGGTCCATTGCCTGCTTACATTTTATTTTGTCTGTGATGGCAACAGATTCCAGAATCCAGACTAAAGGAGCCACCCTTATTTGGAATATGCTGTTCTTGTTGCAGAGGAAAATGAAAAAATGTCCAAATGAGGAAATGCTTTTAATGCTTCTGCTCAGACATGGTGTGTGTCTTTGCTTACATTCTTTTGACCAAAGCACATCACTGGCCAAGCTTCCCTCAATGAGACAAGGAAGTATAATTCTTCCAAAGGGGAGTCCTGCCAGTCATATGGCAATAGTGAGGGATACGTAAAACACTAACAGGAAGGGCTGTAACTAGAAACAGCAATGCAATCTATTACTTTCATTTACACTCTTTGTCTAGTTTCTTTCTGCATTTGGACTTGCAAGTCAAATTTAGTTAAGAGATATGTCCAAGGCCTGCTAGTGATGAGATTTAACTCAGGGCCAAGTTTCTTTCTTTACAACTATAATAGTTGTGACGTATGCTAGAGATGGGTTCAATAAAGTTCAAGAAGTCAGAAACTCTCATCACTACACCAGAAGGTTGGCAGTGAACAACTGCTTCTGGTTGTTTCTAAGTCCATCATACTTCCCTGCCAAAATCATCATTGTGGATGATCTTATGATCTTTCTGCTTGGAATTAATAGTCTCAGTTTGTGGTAACTCATAACAATTCAACAATCAGCACCAAAGAGGCATTGGGTTAAGTGTTGGAGGCACAACCTTAGTAATTCAAACTCCCCTGCAGGAACCTACAGCCTATTTGGAGACAAACAAGTAAGAAAGTCAAGAGTGCACAGTAGTGAGCAAAAGACACTGTAGGAGGGTGTAAGAGGGACATCTGACTCAGACTTGGGCTCTCTGAAGCCTTTCCAGAGAAAGCAGTGAGATTAGAAGGATGAGTAGCCAGGCAAAGGGAGAAGTAAGAAAATTTAAGGCAGAGAAAACATTGTGAGTAATGGACTGCAATTGAGAGAGAGACAAAGAGAGAATGAGCACAAGCTTTAGTAGTATCCAAAACTGCTTGAAATTTTAAGTTTACTTTTTAATGTCTAAGTTTTCAATCCATTCTGCCCTTTACCTTTGTAAATGTGGATATTGTTCTAATTCTCTACACGAATACCGAGTATTTGTTCTGTCACCCTGGCTGGAGTGCAGTAGTGCCGTCATAGCTCACTATAATTTCCAACTCCTGGGCTCAAGCTATTTTCCTGCTTCAGCCTCCTGAGTCACTAGAATTACAGGTATGCATTGCCTTACACAGCTGATTTTTTTTTTTTTTTTTTTTTTTTGTAGAGATGAGGTCTTTCTATGTTGCCCAGGTTGGTTTTGAACTCCTGGCCTCAAGCAATCCTCCCACCTCAGACTCCCAAAGTGCTGGGATTATAGTTGTGAGCCACTGTGCCTGGCCTAAAATTTATTTTTTAATGAAATGTAACATATACAAAATATAGGAGTAAAGCTTACGCACATGCATATGTGTGTATGTGTGTAATCACCACCAGACCAAGATGTAGAACATTTCCAATATTCCCAATAATTTCTTTCTCCTTCCTAGTTAATAACTGCCCCATCCACTGTTTTGCCACTCTAATAGTTATTTTAAATGTTAGATTTGTCTTGGCTTGCTTTTATTTATTTTTTAATAAAGAAGGTCAAGGAAAGTAGTTAGACTACTCTGGCAAAGGAGATGAAACAATTCCAAGATGAGGAGGTACGAGGTACCAAGGAGGCCAGAAGGGCAAACCACTGAGTTTCAATTTCCCTGTCCCTCCCCTTATCTTTTTTTTTTTTTTTTTCAGGAAGCACTTTATTTACCAGTTTATAATAAAGGATACAACTCAGAAACAGTCATACTGAAGAGATGCACAGGACGAGGAAAGGTGAGTGGGGTCATGTGCATGAAACTTCCACTCTCTCTTTGGATGTTCCAGCCCCCACCCCAACAGCATTCTTTAGTTCCTAGGATTCACCTGCCCGGAAGCTCACTGAACTTCATAGTTTAGGGACTTTTATGGCAACTTCACTGTGTAGGCATGCCCAATTACAAACTTAATTGCCAAGCCCTCTTCCCCCTCCCTGAGTTTGAGGGAGGGGGCTGAAATTTCCAAGTTTCTAATCACGGCCTGGTCTCTCTGATGAGTAGCCCCCATCCTGAAGCTACCCAGCGGCCCACCTAGAGTTTCCTCACTAGAACAAAAGAAGCTCTATCACCTAGGAGATTTCCAGGGCTTTAGGAACCCTATGTCAGACTTTCCTGACACTCTATCACTCAGAACGTTATAAAGACTTTAGGAGTACTATGTCAGAACCAAGGTCAAAGCCCAGACATTAGAACAAAAGATGCTGCTAGCACTCCTAGCACTCAGAAAATTATAAGCATTTTAGGAACTCTGTGTCAGCACCTGGACACAGAGACCAAATATATATTTCCAATATCTGCATGGCCAGTAAAAGAAATGGAAAAATCCACCACTAGAGGGAACAATTGAAGTACAACTCTGCTAGTAATTGATAGCTTCAGCAGATACTAAGAAGAGTAGAATAAGAAAGACTTAAACAGCATAATTAATATCTGTTAGATCTATAGAATACTGAATGCAACGATAAGTGAAATATTAAACGGCTCTGAAACCTGACTAAGCTATAAAGATAACCTCAATCAATTTTTAAATAATAATATACCAAGATTCTGTTATAATGCAATAAAATATTAGAAATACATTTTTTAAAGATGATAATAAAGAAAATGTGGTATATTTACATAACAGACTACTACGCAGCCTTCAAAAAGGCTGCCATTTGTGACAATGTGGATGAACCATGTCTGCAAGTGAGATAATATTTTTCTTTCTGTGTCTACCTTATTTCACTTATCATAATGTCCCTCCCCTTTTCATACAAAACATAAAAAGCATACTCCTCTGTTAGCATGCAACCATCTTCAGGAATAATCTGAACTTGAAATAGCTGGGAGGTAAGTAGTTGTTAAGAATGAACAACAGCTCCTGTCATAAAATAGGTAAGGTCTGTGTTGACTGATCCAAGTTCCTAGTTCACAACATTGAACTTCCTCCTTTCTAACCACGTCATAGTAGTGACTCAGCCAATGACAGAAACACAAATAGCCCAGAGACATGGAGTACCAGGAAATTGGGATGAGGTTTCTATTTTTGATCAAAAGTTTTGTTTTATTTTAGGCACAAATTCAAAATTCTCAAAAGATAAGTGGATTTGTCTAATATATTTGCTTGATATATCTCATATGTGGGATTTTAGGATGATTCTGAACATGTGTTCAGGAAGAACACAAAAAAATTAAGAATATAAGGCAAACTGGGGAAATACCAGAAAGAGAAAAGTGTAGTCTGATGTGTACTTTTCCCTGTTGCCTTTCCAGGGCTGACGTTTTTCCTTCGATTATTCAGATTTACCACTAGAGGTCATTGTAAGGTGCTACTTCCACACATTCTGTGCCTGATGCTTGGTTTGACCTCCCAATTTCTGCACTGAGAGCCCTCCGGGTTTTGCTTTTTATCAATCTAGGCAGGTAGTGTCCACATGTCCACCTGAAGGAAACAACAAACCTATACTTAACCCAAGGTCAGTTCCTGCTTCTCAGGTTACTAGGAGTTGATTAGTCCTTCCAGGGGACCTGGAACAGAACATGCATCCCTTTCTCGTGGCTTGTGCTCATGCAGATGGATCCCGCGTCATCTTCTCACCAGACTGATGACAGGAGTTTGCTGACTGCTCTCAGCCTCTGGAGAGCATTCTGGCAGGTGCTAGAAACAAGAAGGGTGACAGGACCCACAAAGAAATGGGTCATTCGGAGCAACCTGAGACAGGGGTCAATTAAGAGGCGCATGTCAGTGCTATAGGAGTTTCAGGAATAGCTAAAGAAGCGATGACACAGGAAAGGAAAGAGGGAGGCCATCAGAGAGAAAGTGTCCTCAGAGTCCAATCAGTCCAGGACAAAGAAGGCATGAAAGCTGGATTTTAGGCTGATTTTCCTTTTCCTTTTCTCCTTCTTACCTTATTGAGGCACCTCCATGTTGCGGATAACCTAAAGCTAAGGAATAACATAAGTTACCCCCAGAAAAAATATATATATAGGGCGGAGCCTGTGGCTCAAAGGAGTAGGGCCCCGGCCCCATATGCCAGAGGTGGGGGGTTCAAACCCAGCAAATATATATATATACATACACACACACACACACACACATATATATATGACCATATATTTTATATGACCAACCCATATATATATATATTTATATATGCACACACACATATATATATAGGGGTTGATCATATATATATAAATAATCACATAATATAATCATATAATCATATATAATGATATATATACACATATATATATAAACCCCAGTACCCCAAGACTGCCGAGGGAAGTCATCTTATTTGCTTGTCTTTTAATGATTTGACCAATCTTTATAGTCAACTTTGCCCCAAATACTTAGGGGTAAATAACCCAGCCACAGGCAGGGCGTGCCCACTGCAAAGCAGTGTGAGAAGTCCTGTAATTAGGGAAGAACAGGGCACCAGACCAGTATAGACTGGGGGTGCTGACAGAGCAGGGGGTGCAGCACCTTCCCATGGTGCTGACCATAGGAAGTCAGAGCAGGCTTCGTAAAAGAAGTGCTATAGAATGGAGACCCTCGGGAGAACTGGACGAGGCCATGTAAGAAGAGAGTGAACATGTTCCAGGTCGAGGTGCCACAGCCCAGAGGAAAAAACAATCAAGCACAATTGTACTTTTGTATATACAATTTTTGGAACTTGCTGTTTTCCACTTACCTATTTTATCCTGAGTCTCCATGTCTTTAACTATTTTTATTGCCCCAAAAGTCCATTGTCAGATTAGTGACTAATTTATTTTCTCACTTTCAAAGGGAAATAGCCTTTTTAAGGTTCATGCTAAGTGCTCTCCACTTGTCAGTATAAAATCATGTGAAATAATTCTTCACTGCTCATATTAATATTCACAAAATCTCCATTATTTAGCTGTCTCCTGAGAACAATTTCTGTAACACAACCTGATAATCCAGCTGCAGCAAATGCAGAATTTATGGAAAGTATTGATTTATTAAATAGTGGCTAACTTTAACTTTTTATAATATGACTGCAGTTGTTTTGCATGACTTGGCAGGGCCTTCAGAAAGACTCTGGATTCTGGATTCTTTAAGATTCTTGTTTTGTGGCTCAGATGACCCCGCTGTGTTGTTCACTCTCAGTCTCCCCCAATCCTGCATCTCAGCTCCTGCCATCCCCTACCAACCCCCCTCCCAGGCTCCTCTGTCTCTGGAATGTTCAGCTGACATTTATCTCCATCTTTTCCTCAGGAAATGATTTTTTTTTTAACTCTGTGGCCCAGTTTCCTGAAGTTGCAAATGTCAACTTTATAAATCATATTTTTAAAAAACACATTTGGGGCAAATATGTAAACACGACATATTTGACCAGTTGCTTGCATAGCAAATTGGTTTTCTAGGTCAAACAGGAAAGATTTTCACACACATACGCACAAATCTTATAGGAAGTAAGAGGATTTGCACGGAGTATGCAATCATCTTCCTTTGAACTGTTTTAGATCTAATTTCTATTATTTGTTCTGTGTCCCTTTAAAATTGAGTTTCCTCAAATTTCCATGCCCTTCATTTCAACCTGGTTCACAGCGAGGATTTTGGTTTGTCTGTTTGCATTTGCTTCTATTGTCTGGGTATTGTCTGGGTCTCACTCTTATTTCTCTCTTCTCTCTCTCTTATTTCAGAGAGAAATGACTCAGGCTTTCCACAGCAGCGTGGGCACTAGCTGTTGAGTTCCAACTCTATTTTCTATGAAAGATTTCTTGCATCTCGTGTCTCTTACATTTCTATGTGACTCCTGGTGAGTTTGAGAGTGTTTTCAAGCTTTAGAGCTCTCATGTGATAAAATTCTCAAATATATTTATTCCACATATACATACGTATGAAGTCACTTTCACCTTGGACTACAAGGATCTCCACGTTAAAAATGAGGAGGTTCGAAGCTCCACAAGAGCCACCTTAGCCTGGCTAGTGCCCTGGCCTGAGCCCTTCACATCTGGTTCTCTGTCCCGGCCGGCGGTTGCTCCTGACTACTGCCTTGCTGTGTTCGCTTAACTTACACAAAGCAAATTTCGCAAGTGGTAGCCGGTTTCTTGTAATGCAGATTTTACTTACCGCTTTTGTAGTTCCAGTTAAGGAGATATCCATGTACCCTTATTACAGACACTCATGAACTTTGCACAATTTAAAATGCTGCCCAGGCCTATCAGCTGATGACAGCCTCAGAAAGGTGGACCTGGAAGATAAGAGCGTACAGCTGAGGCCCGGGAAGGACACTGTCATTCGTCCTTGGTGGTTTCCTTGCACTGACTTTGTGAGGCAGCTCGTGATGTCCAAGATGTATGAAAAAGTAATCATTGCACTGCTATTGTCAGGTAAGTGACGTTGTTTAGCTGGATGCTGTCAGGTTGGATATGTGACAGACTAAAATGCAAGCCACCTCATTTTAGTTCTATGTTGAATAAATGAATAAATAAATGAATATCAGCTCAGATTCTAGTCTGGTAGATGGATTTTATTGGGACTCAGATGAAAATGTCGGAGAAATAACGTAAGGGGAGCCAGTATTTATGGCTGAATTAACTTATCCAGTGTAAGAGGCTTGCTTCGATTCTAAGCCTAGCTGGAATTAAAAGAATTGTATCAGTTGTTGTGAGAAATATCTTTGTGAATAAATTAATTGCTTTTTTTGAACTATAAGGAGGTTAATTTCCAAATTAAAAAGTCGTGAGTGAAGGTGATGGTAGCTATGTGGTCCTCATTTTTCAAAAAGTGTGATTTCCTCCTTCTGCCAAAGAGGGAAAAGCCACGAGCACGAACTCTGTAACATGGGGAGTTTGTTTTTCTCTCTGGGTCCGTTTCTGAGGAGGTAAGGAAAACAAAACAAAATAAAATAAAACAACCTCTTTGTCAATAGGTGTTGGTGTAAATTGGGGGAGAAACCTAAATCAGTTCATTAAAATAAAGAAATAACATTGGGTTAATGCGAAATTATACTCAATTAACATTGCTTCTGGCCTCTTCCCTAGAATGTTATAGCTAACATCCTCTCAAACGCAGTGTTTGCATGTTAGAAATACTAGTGCCTGGCACACGGATAAAAAGTAGGCAGTTACTTAAAAAGGATTGAGGTCCTCGAACATTGCTGTAACCCAAGTTAGAGCAATGTCAAGGATCTACTGAGCATTCTGTGGGATACAGGCAAGAGATGCAGCACTTTCTATCCCTAAGGGATAAGGTAGTGTAAGTGTTAAGAGCACAGGCGTGGAACAGACAGAACTGGGCTCTAACCTGGTCCCACATATGAAAGGCTAGAGAACATTAAGGCTAATTACTTGCTCTCTCTTTGACTCAGTGCCCTCATGTATAAAAGGCCCTGTACCCTCAATGAAATCACCGACAATAAAAACAAAACTTTAAAAAAATTGCAGATAGTGTTGGTACCCACCTGACAGTAATAGCTTAAGGACCAAACTAAGTATTTAATGGAATGTGCTTACTCTGGTGCCTGACACAAAATAAAATATTAAGTTTATTACGTATTAGCTATGATAACTATCACCATTAACAAGTATTAATAATATAAACATTATTAAAGTAAGTAGTAGCTATGATAACAATTATAGACCAGGCAATAAACCCAAGTATGTGACTGGTGATTTCTTAAAAAGTCAGAGAAAAAAGGAAAATTACAGGAAAACAGAAGATGGACAAAATGGCTATTTTTTTAACTTGGAAAGTATAAAAACATTTAATTTGAATAAAAGAAAAGAAAAGGAAGGGATACAGTGCAATACTTAAGTATATATTTGAAGAGCTATTATGTGTAAGACGGAAGAGGAATTTTCTGTGTTGCTCCAGAGGGCAAACTGGGTACTACACGATCCAAACAAGACATCCTATGCCCTAGGGATGGGGGTGCATAATATTTAGAAAAACTTTGCATGACTTTCAGGTGCCAACAATTTGGGAAGATTTCCTGGAAAATAAATAAATTCTTCATTTCCACAGGTATTCAAGCAGGGGGTAGATTAAAACCTTACATGGCCCTTGAGGAGGATCCACTGGGGTCAGACGACTCTGAAGGCTACGATGGCCTCTACATAGCGCCCAAGCTTTTTGTCTTTGTAGCTCAGAAGCCTTCCAAGGGAACACTCTTGATGCAGCTACTTCACAGTATAATAGAAAGGCTTACGAGCATGTTTTTCCCCCATTACTCATTAATGGAAGAAGTGACTATGGAAAGTGTGAGGAAGGTTAGACATCTGTGGCTATGGGGGAAAAATGATTGCTTTTCCTTTTCCTGTAGTCTTAAAGATGAAGCCAATGTTTCTGATTCTAAATTGACCAGACATCATCCTCCAAATGGAGACGCTGTCTTTTCTGAAATGACTTGATTCCCAGTCCCGAATTCTTTCACTCAGTAATTACATGTCAGGTGCTGAACGGGCCCCTGGGGACACAGGACTGAGACAAAAGTGCTCCACTCTGTTGGAGCACTTGGGTGGTGCGAGGGCACACAGTTAAAAACAGAACAACTGAACTATTAAGATAGGATACAAACAATTAAAAACAATACAAAGAAAATCAAACCAGGTAAGGCGATACAGATGAGTGCAGAGGCTGCTTGGGAAAAGGGTAGCTGGAAATCTTTTTTTTTCCGAGTAGAAGACATTTACACTAAGAGGAATGAGAAGAGCTGATCCTGCAATGCCCAGGGACGAGGGGCTGCAGGCAGAAGGAAGAACAAGAGTGGAAGTTCCTAGACAGAGACAAGCGACATCTTTTATCGAAAATCAGGTTCTGAAGCTATGGAAACAATTAGAAAACACAGTGTTGTAGGACCAGGAAATTATGTCATAAAGTAGGACCCTCTAAAAGAAATGAAATAATAAAATAAATAAATACATAAATTAAAGATTTTGCTTAAAAATGTACAGCACATTTGAATTATGGGTCATAATTGACTAATTTAATCAGAAAATCCAGGGGGATTGGTATGACCATGACTGCTTTACTCATCAGGGTAGCCCCGGAATGGAGCACAGTTCCTGATCAGCAGTAGGATCATGGTTGAATAAGCAGGGAAGGGAGTGAAGGGAAGACACAGAAGGAGAAGGAAGGAAGGAAAAAAGGAGAGAGGAAGGAGAAGGAATAATAGAGAAAAGAAATGCTGCTTTTCGTCTGTTCAGGCACAACAGATGTCCCATGTAGATAGATCATGATGACCCTGTACGTCTTATTCCTGTGCCCACAGATACACAAATCTGAAAAGCACATGTCTGGAAGACTAAGTAAAGAAACAAGGAGTCCCTTTTTCACTCCGAGAGCCAGGAAGAGAGCCTTTCTAATTGTCCATTTAATGGTTACAAGAAAGAGTAAGAGGAACTATGCATCAGGGACCTTATAACTGTAAATTTTCTAAAAGCAAAACCCATATGTTCACATACGTGTCCCACAAACTGCCTGGCACGTAGGAGGCGCTCGCTAATAACTATTAGTTTCAGAAATGACTAGTGACCAGGATTTTGATCAATTAATCCCTGTGGGCCTCAGTTTCCTATTAAAGATAGCACTGAGGAGATGGTACATAAAATCCTTTCCATGTCTGCACTTCGGTGGATCCTCAAAGTTCAGCCTGAGAGGAGCTGTCGACTAGTTTCCAGTCCTGTAAGTATCTTTAGCTTGGCGTGAAATTGGGTTTTTAGAAAGAAATGGACACCCAATGGCAGGAGAAAGAAAGGAAGAGCATCTCAAAATTGATGGTTAGCAATGTTAAATTGGGAAACTGAGCTTAGCACTCCCAGGGTGAATTTCTTTTTACTTTGGTTTCTAGAAGATTATTGAAAATGAAATTATTTGGAAAGTGTATTTTCAAGTAATTTTTCCAACTTGTCTTCACAGGTTTCATAGCGCCTACTACCCAACAAGACCCTAAGGCTCCTTCTGTACATCCACCAGGTAGGACCTATATTTTTATATAATACATTTTCAGCTATTATTTTTGCATCCACATTTTTAGTAAGATCTGTCTGTGAAGTTTTACTAAAACCAAATCAAAAATATCAATAATAAACATCTCCGGGTTATCTCTGGGTATTGGGACTATAGGTAAATATTTTTCTGGTGTTTAATACTTTCTCAATATATTCTGCAAAAGAATTATATAATCGGAACAAATTTTAAATGTTTTACAAAGTAAACTGAGGAAACACAATCTCTGCTAAGAGGTTCTTAAGGACTGTGACCTATATAATTTCTTCTTAGGGATATTCATTAAAAATTCCTTTGTAACCCAAATTATTATATGTAAGCACTGGAGGAAAACGACGTAAAAGAGAGTCTTTGTTTATAGTGTACAAATTTCTATAAGTAGCTATTTAATCAACTTTGGTATTTCTATCTCTAGATTTATATACAACAGGTTCAGTTCTTCATACAGTTAGGTTCTGAATAATAAGACCCAACGCCTATATGGCGCTTATATTGTGCCAGACACAGCTCTAAGGAATTTTCATGCATGTAATTGTTTCAACTGTAGCGAAGGGCACATAACATAAAATTGCCATTTTATCCATTTTAAAGAGTACAATTTGGTAGCACTAAAATGCACAAGATGTTGTGCACCTATCCCATTACCGAGGTCCAGAACATTTTTGTCACTCCAGAAGGAGTTAGCTGTCACTCCCAATTCCTTCACTTTCCCCAGCTCCTGGAAACCATTAATTTGCTTTCTGCCTCTATGGATTTGCCTATCTGGAATATTTACTATGGATAGAATCATACAGTAGGTTGCCTTTTTGTAGGGCTTTTTTCACTTAAGAGAACATGTTTAAGGTTCATCCATATTGGAGCAAGTGTCAGTACCTCATTCTCTTTAATGGCTAAATATTATTCCATTGTATAGATATAGCCATTTGGATTATTCGTTCACCGTTTGATGATAATTTGGGTTTTCTACTTTTTGGGTACAGTGAATAGTGTGGCCACAAATATTCCTGTACTAGTTTTGTTTGAACCTATTTTGAAGAGTTGTGGGTACATAACCTAGGAACAGAAGAGCTGAATCATAGTAATTTTATATTTAACTTGCTAAGGAGCAACCTGTTTTTCCACAGTATCTGTGTGTATGAAGGCTCCAATTTCTCCATGTCCTTGCTAGCACTTGTAATGTTTCATGTTCTTAATTATAGCCATTCCAAAGGGTATCATTTTTTTTTTGGTGTTTTTGTTTTTATTTGTTTGTTTGTTTTTCTTGAGATAGAGTCTCGTTCTATCACCCTTAGTAGAGTGTGGTGGCGTCCTAGCTTACAGCAACCTCAGACTCTTGGGCTCAAGTGATTGATTCTCTTGCCTCAGCCTCCCTGGTAGCTGGGACTACTGGCATCTGCCACAACACCCAACTATTTGGGGTGTTTTTGAACCCAGCAGTCCCAGGCTGTGTTTGAACCTGCTAGCCCCGGAGCATGTGGCCAGCATCCTAACCACTGAGCTATGAGCACCTAGTCTATCATACAGTTTTTAATCGTAGCATTTTTCTAATGACTAATGATGTGCCTGTTAGTCATTTGTATGTATTCTGAATATTTTCTTTGTAGAAAGTCTGCTCAAGTCTTATGCCAATTTAAAAAAGGTTTTTGACATTTTGTTGCTGAGTTGTAGGAGTTCATTTTGTGTTCTGGATATAGATGTTTATCAGATAGACTATTTGCTAATATTTTATCCTGTTCTATGAATTCTTTTACTTTTCACAGTGTCCTTTAATGCACAAAAGTTTTTAATTTTAAAGTCCAACTTGTGTATTATTGTCTTTTGTTGCTTCTGCTTTTGATGTCATTATCTAAAAAATCATTGCCAAATTCAAGGTCATGCAGATTTATTTATTTCAAGGAGTTTACAGTGGGATTAGTTTGAACCCAGGCTGTTTCCCTCTACAATCTGTACACTCGTGGATACAGTACATGGTCCCTTCATACATAGTGTTGTTAAAGAGTCAGCTCTTCCTTGCCCTGCAAAATCAGTGATCAGTTTGGACTTTCACCATGCTGAAGCCTTTCATGAAAGTTGATGGTCAAAGAATATGTAACCCAAAGCACAAATAAATGAGTATGGCCAGGCCACTTTCCAATAACAATTTGTGGATAGCAGAATTTGAATTTCCTATAATATTCAACTGTCCCAAAATACTATTCTTATGATTTTTTTGAAGTGCTTAAAAATGTAAAAACCATTCTTAATTTGCAGGCTATGCAAATCCAGATGGTGGACTGGATTTGGCCCACAGGCTATAGTTTGCTGGCCCCTGTGTTAGTATAATTATTTAACAGAATCTCTGGATATAGAACCCAATCAGTCATTAATACTTTTGAGCTCCTCTGAAATGATTCCAACATGCAATCAAAATAGTGCCTTCCTACACTAATGGGTCATGAAATCAGGTTTGTTACTGGCATTAAAAAATGAAGATGTATAAAATATATGAGACTCTATCTAAGTACAGTACATATGGTAAGGGCAGATATTATTTTGCTGAATTTTGCCTCAAACGTTATGTGTGTTTGTCTGTGTGCCATGAGTTACAGTCTGTATTCCCTATACCCCAAAAGCATATGACTATGTTTTCAGATTGGCGCACATAGTTATAACCCGTGTGAATACACAGCTGCCAGAGGGGCTGAGGGAATCAGTAGCCCACAACAATGACACACATGAAATCCATTCAGGGCCCTCACAAGCATATTGTCTTTGGCTGCTTTTGTATAACAAAGTTTAATTATTGTAACAGAAACTGTGTTGCTCTCAAAGCCCAAAATATTTATTCTCTATTACTTTACAGAAAAAGTTTACTAATCCTTGCACTAAGGGATCCTGACCTACAATTAGAAAGATTAGTTGTAGACTAAGGAGGTCCAAGCAAAGTTACTGTGGAGTTTGCAAAGCAGTGGACTCAGGATGCAAGGACCTAGCCCTGTAACCCAGACTGGCTTCCACTGAGAAATTCAACTTTTTCTGTTTCACACACTCACAAGCTTATCCATGGAAGGTGCTTAGACCAAAATCAAATGTGTGTTTTTTGTTTTGTTCTAGGGGAGGGAGAGGGTTGTCTGAACCAAAACCACAAGAATTTTACCAACATTTGAGATGGCAAATGGTGATATTTATTTCTCAAACAATTTAGGGTAATATCCCATTGTTTTCTGAAACTGTTGAGTTCCAGATAAAGGTAGCATCAGAACCTTAGAAAGGGTAAAGATGGATCTCAAAGCCCAGGAAAATGAAGTACACACATGTTAATCTAGTCTGAAGCAGTCATTCTTAACTGCTGGCGGTATATCATGGTCCCTGCCTGGATGACCCACAGTCAAGGGTGAGACCTGCCCATCTAGGTCATTGCTGTAAGTTAAACCAATGACAAGAAATTTTTCCTGGTGTGGAAAAACTTTGGGATAAGGTATTGATTTTTAATTAGAATTCTTCTGATTGAGCCCAACTTCCTTACATCCACACTTATCGCATATAAAGTTCAGCTACAGAAACGCAATATCTTAAAATGAAGCCAGAACATTTAAAGTATGTGAAATCCTCTTTTGTTCTGAGGATTCCTTAGTAGGCAGGAGTAACCAGCTTGATATATGCTCGCCTGGGAAAAAGTAAGATTCCAATTACTAAACTGGTAGAAGCAGAAACATTTGCCCTTCTGAAAAGAGGATTGGCCATACATGTCACCCTATAATTCTACATTAAAGGTATAAACCTCCTGCCCTCAGGCCATGGACAAGATGAATTATTATTTTATCTTTTTAATTGGCTCTTATTTACTGTAAGGTAAAGCTTTCCTGAGAGTTATCTGCATTGTAACTTGGTGAGAATTTACTCTTCTATTAGTGAAATTTATTTGGTGATCTCATTCATTTTTTTTTCTGCATAGATCAAAGTGGACCTTAGCAGACAGTTCTGTAATTAAACAGATCTGAATTCAAAATCCAGCTCTGCCAGTTAGCAGTACCATGAGCTTGGGAAGTTAGGCAATATTTCTAACCTCATTCTGTATCTTCCACAAATAATAATTAATATATAATAATAGGTCCTCCGTGAATTGCCTTCAAAATGGTAGGAGAAGATATCTGAAGTGTAGTAAGTGTACAATAATTGCTAGCTAAAAATATCATTATCTTAGAAAATTTAGTTTTCTGACTTGGAAACTATTTAAGACATTTCATACGCAAGGTGTGTCCTTGTAGAAGTTTGCCTATGAAAGATAAGACTCCTATCAACTACAAGTCAGGAGGGAACCAAAACCCAAACCAGCGGATGCATGAGCTAACTTTATCACATTACGACAGGCACTCAGCTCCTGAAAGTTTTGGCAGACAGCAAAATTGCGGGCTATTTGCCCAACATTTCGTTATACTTTTACTGTTTCTAGTAACATTCCATGTTAGAAATGGCAGCTGTTTGGGAGACGTATGTGGTCTAGTGAATAGAACATACAGCAGAGATACAGGAGATTGGATTACTGTTCCTAGCTGCGCCCTTAACATATTCTGGGCCCACAAGTCACCCCACTTTCTTGGTGCAATGGGGAGAGTGGCAGGATTCCTCTCGTGCTCCCTCCCCTAACACCCAGACATCATGTGCTGGTGGAGTTTTCAGAGCAGTGAGGATAACAGACAAGAAAGGTGGAATGTTCTGGAACATGTCAGATGTTATACAAGTTTAAACTATGGGATGATGTGACCAAGCAAATTGGGGATATTTAATTTTCTAGGAGGTATAAGAATTCATTCCACCCTCCCCAAATCTAAATTATACAATTTTGTTCAGGTAACAAATATGTCCTCTGTACAGACTATCATACCTAGTGTCATTTCAGTGTACGGGAACTGATAAAACACTTTAACTTGGAATTTGAGGCCTTTCTAATGTCACCACCTCTATCTTTCTATTTTATTTCACCCTCATTTGCTGCCTTAACATTAAACTCTTATCAGTCTAGGAGATTTGCCAGCCCTTGCCTGCTGGCTTCCCCCAGCCTCTACACGACTGCACCTTGGACCCTCCTCTCTCCATATTCCAGCCCATACAATTTCTTTATCTTAATTTTCCTTTCCTCCACTTTGTCACCTAAAACTCTACCCAGCCTTCAAAGTTCAACCAGAGATTGAAGGCACGGGGCAAGGATGCGAGAGTGAATTTTTCAAAGACCAGGCAGCTAAGGAAATGTGCAGTGTTGATACAGGGCCCAATTTACCCGGGTAGCCAGATGCTGGACACGTCTTCCTGAATACCTCAGGGCAAATATCCTTCACTTAGAGAGAGGTGGAATTTTTCATTCCTATTCTGGATGTCTTCCTGCTAGATGAGTGTACAATGACTCTCATGTCAGTATGGTTAGAGCAAAACACAATTTCTTTTAGTGGCTACAGCATGAGGACACTGAGGGCTAAGAGATATGCTCTAAGTAGTGCAATCAACTAGTGTGGGAAAAAATCATGAAAATTATAGCTTTGGGGGCGTCCAAGAATATTAAGGAATTTACTTGTCCTTTTTTATGTACAGTGTGTTCCAGTGCTCATTGATTAATATGCTAAAACGTCAAAGAAATCTTGCTGACACGATCTCAGCCAGGCAGTGAGATGTGGGAGGTGGGACTAATGCTGCCAGTCAGAAGAATTAAGTTCTTATTCTGCTCCTGACCAGCCATGTTCCTCTGAGCTAATCATTTAATTTTTATGACACGGAATTTCTCATCTGTGAAGGCAGGAAGTTGGATTAGATGTTCTGTAAGCAGCCTGCTAGCTTAAATGTACCTTCTGAATTCAACAGGACAGAATTTAAACTGACTATTATTCTAGGAACAATGACAGCAGATTTTTGAAAGCTGACTTAGCTTCAGAAAGCTAGGGGTCCAAGTACAAAGAGATCAAAAGAGCAGGAGAGAGACCCTCCTCGTAATCCAGACCCTACCAGGTGTGGGCAAACTCACATTTGCTGTTTAATGGTTACAGATTTGCTTGGCTGCTTTATACCCAGTTTACTGAATTAAAGATGCTATCGTAAAAAATACCCTATTTAAAAATCTACTTATTCACCCGTATTTTGCAGCCTTGCAGAATTGAGTTTGTCTGCAAAGGTCTATTAGCTGGTTAGGGTTTGGGGGAATTAGGAAGAGCAAGGAGACAGGTTGGCTACTGCCAGGAAATACAGCATTTGAACATTCTTGGTGGTTGTTGGGAGAACATATTGTAACAATATGATTTCCCTACCTCAAATTTTGAAAGTAGTTACAGCATCTGAGGATGTATAAAGAGATGTTTCTTTTGTTTCTTCTTTCTGGTAAGTGATTTTTTTTTTCCAATCAGATGCTGGTTTATTTTATCTGAAGCCAATGATGAAATTCTTTAAATTGCTCTATGTAAATCTATCCTGCTATAACTAAAAATTCTTTAAAATGTCATTAAATAGTAGAAAATATAAGAGCTTATTTTTCTGATTGGGACTATAGTTCTGTCATGCTGACACTGTTTTATAAACTCTGGATTTTCAATAATAAGTCTCCATGCCTTCCTCTTGCAACTGAGCCAGCACAGGCACTAATTCCAGTTGAAATGCTAGGAGGTGATCTTGGGAATGGAAGAATAACTGTGAAAAGGGTCATTGTATAAGGTCAGCTATCATTTTGGGATTGTTGAGGAAATGACATAAAAAGCACTTTTTATCAAATTGATTCTAGGGGATTTATGTATTTATTTCTTTACTGTGTTGACTTAGGTGACCATAATAAGAAATTGTATCAAAGCAACCAATTAGAAAGCAGGTATTTCTAAGAACATAGTGGCAGGTTTCTGTCTCACATCAATTTGGTCACCAATCAGTTTTTCTAAGTGTACAAATAGAACATGATGTGCTTATCTGGGACTTACATAAAGTGTGTACAATTTTTGGAAATCACCTCCAGGACTTCGTTCCTCTAAACAATGTGCTGTCTAATTTTAGAGATTCCTAAGTTCCAACAACAGGTGAGAGCCTTGAGGGAAGCCAGAGTGGAGGCGTGGAGATCGTGTTGGAAAGAGAGGCACTGTGGTCTAACTTAGGACAAATTTTAAAGCCACTGTCAGGGTCTGAGTCCTGCTGTGTGATCTTGGGTACAGTTTTTGATATCTGTGACTTCAGCCTCTCCTTCAGAACAAAATTTCCACGAAATGCTCCTTTCCTATGAGAAATAGCTATCAAAGGAGGAAGAAATCTACGTATTTACTGAAAAGTTAAAATTGTTTTGATGAAGGTCAAACCTTGTTTCAATGAGCTCTCTTTCTAAGGATTTTCTTGTTTAAACACAAAAAATTACGCATTCTTTGCTTACAATTTTTTTTTCACCTTCTCTAAAGGTGAAACAAGTTAAACAAGTTAAAAGCCTTAAAATGACAGTTTTAAGAGCTGTTAGATTCCATTGCTGGTTCGTTGCAGTAATTTTCTGCCTTGGGCTTCAGGCCTCCACCTAATGTAAGGTCAAGAAGTGATACGGGCCCTCTGGGAGGAGGAGTGGCTTGTCTGCAAAGGGACTGATTGTCTTGGCTGCTTTTGAACATGAGATGGGTGGAGCTCTGGGCATCATCCACACTCTTGACAGTGATCTTCCCCGAATGAAAACCTGGTTCAAACCGTTTATCGACTTTCCACGGCCTTAAAGTCCAAATTCCTTAATGTGACCCACACCATTTGGTGCTTCACTGCCTCTCCAGCCCTGCTGTGCATCCATATCTCTATTCCTGTCCTTGTCACACCTCGTGCTGTGCCACATAGATAACCTGCACCTCCTCCAACTTGCAATGATGCCTCAAATTCCAGAGCGTGGCTGACACTGTGGGCTCTGGATCTAAATGCCCACATAACCTGCTGGGCAAAATCTTAGACTTTTTTCAAGATAAAGCCAAGGAACTCCTCCATGAGGTCTTTCCACTGCCTCCACCAACAAGTAGAATTGATTACTGTCTCCTTTGTGCCCTCATTTCTACCATCACTCTGAACTAATTTATTGTACATAGATTAATAATCGTCCTTCCCCATCGAATTGAAATTCCCTTGAAAGGAAAGATTATAAATTATTCACCATTCTATTTCTAGCACATAGCCCATAGTAGACATGCCAAAAAATGTTTTTTCATAAATGAATGAACAAGGTAATAAACACCAAAGCCACTGTCAGGGTCTGAGTCCTGCTGTGTGATCTTGGGTACAGTTTTTGATATCTGTGACTTCAGCCTCTCCTTCTTCAGAACAAAATGCCCCCAGTAAGCATTAAAGCCTAAGGAATATATGTCTGGATTCTAAACAATCAGAAGTTTTAGTGAGCCTTTATAACACCCTGCTAAGCACTGGTGATTTCGAGGAGATTTTAATATTCTAAATCTAATTAGGGGAAACCTTCCTCCCCAAGGAAGTGGCATTGAACTGAGACTTCAAATGCAGATAGCTAGGCAAAGATAGGGAGGGAAAGATTTTGAATGAAGGAAAAAGCTGCACATGTCCTTAATTCACCTCCACAAAAGTAAGGACATGGAAAGGGTCTGGTGCACTTGAGGAACCCAGAGATGTCCAGAGTAACCGGAGCCCCGAGAGGGAAGGGCAGAGTAGCAAACAGTGAAGGCGGGAGGCAGGCAGGGCTGGCTCAAGCAGGCTTGGAGGTGTTCAAAAAGAAAAGTGGGGCACCATCCTGTGGACTGAACATCCCTCCCTCACTGAGCCCCAGGAAGTTCTGACTCAGGGAGTCTCCAAGTTCTGCTGAACACTTAGGAAACCTAGAGGAAGATGCATATTTATAGTCATTGTTGAAACTACCAGATGGCCTCAGTTGAACTTTTAAAAATTTTAACTCACTGACCACTCGCAAACTTTAAGTTTCATGTGATTTTTTTTCTCCTTTTCTCAGAAGAATGAAAATAACATGAATGCTTAAAGTAAAAGATTAACAAACAAACCATAATATATTCCTACAGTATAATACTGTGTAGACCTTAAAAATCTTGTCATAGAAGAATATTTGAAAATGTCTCTGGGATGTCTCTGACATATTATAATAAATAGAAATTCAGACTTCTAAATATCATATATGTGCATATGTATATATTCATACATATTTAAACACCATGATCCCATATTCAGATGTAATAGCCAAAAAGTCCATTTGGCTGTATACCAAACTGGGTCAAGTGTTTAATTCTCAGTAATTTGATGGTAGATGAATTTTATGGTATTTTTTGTGCTTTCTTGTTTTTCATTGAACCTGTATTACTTTTGTGACAAAAAATATCTAGTTTAATTTATAAAACTTTATAAAATAGCTTATACATTTGAAATGTATTAAATTTATTTTAAAATAAAATATTGCTTAGTAATAATAATTATAATAATTTGTAATGACATTTTAAAGGACATATGAGGATGTACCTTCCATTTTCACGTCTCTGTGCATGAATGCTTATGCTCGAGAACAGCCGTGACCCAGAACTTGTTTTAGCTCTTGGTTCTCTAACTCCGCAGTCAGTGTCTGAGGCTGGAGCCAGCTTTCACTACAATTCCATTACAGCTCTGACCTTCTGCTGTTGAAAGAAAGAAAAGCATCAGTGGGGAACCTTAGAACTGACTCCCCACTCTCAAGCTAGGAAAATATCAAACCAAATGATATTTTTGCTTGCTTGTTTTAATTATTATTGGGGAAGGAGAATTGTACCTAAGTGATACGGAAAGTCAAGGATGGGAAAGAAAATTCATTCTGTCTAATCATTATGAGTTTCTCCCTTTTTTTTGACATGAACAATTTCCCAAGTGCAGCTCTAACTTACCCCTTTATGAGAATGATTACAAGAATAGCCACTTTGTGTATAATAACGCTCATTAAGTGCAAAGCACTGTACCACACACATCCATGTCACACACTCACACTCATGCATCCACCTCTCACACATGCACACACACATACATTTAAATGATTTTAGTTCTCACAGTGACATTTTGAGGCAAATATTATCATTTTGCAAATAAGAAAGTCAAGGCATGCTTTTTTTTTTTTTAAAATCTTTTTCTGCTATGCAGAAATTCTGGGGCTGCCACTGGGAGGAATATGGGGGAAATTTGTCTTTCATGACCTATTTTGGGGCCCTCACCCATTCTTAATTGTCTCAAATTCTGTTTCTGATTGTTTAATTTTTAATTGTTATTGGTACATAATAGTTGTGTACATTTACAGGGCACAAGCGATGTTTCATTATAGGCGTACAGCCTGCATTAATCAAATCAGGGCAATTGGGGTATCCATCACTTCTTTGTATTAGGAACATTCCAGTTCCACTCTCTTAAGTAATTTAAATTATACCCTAACTTATTGTTGATTACAGTCACTCTGTGGTTCTACCAAATATTGTTCATTCTATCTAACTCACTATATTTTTGAATCCATCAGCCATCTCCACTTTGTCCTCCTCTCCCACCACCTTTCTCAGCTTCTGCTAACTATTCTTCTCTTCTCTGTCTCCATGAGGCCAGTCGTTTCTAATATTTAGATCCCACATACAAGTGAGAACATATGAGATTTGTCTTTCTGTGCTTGGCTTATTTCACTTAATGTTCTCCAGTTCCAACCACGCTACTGAAAATAATAGGATTTTATTCTTTTATATGGCTATGGAATGTTCTATTGTGTATATGTGCAGTTACTGTATCCCTTGATGCACTGATGAACACTTAGGTTAATTCTACACCTTGGCGATCGTGAACAGTGCTGCAATAAACATGGGAGTGCAGAGATCTTTTCAGTGGGCTGATTTCCTTTTCCAGCGATGAGATGACTGGGTCACATGCTAGCTCTATGTTTAGTTTTGTGAGGAGCCTCCCTACTGTTCTCCACAGTGGTTATACTAATTTACATTCCCACTGACAATGGATGCGGTTTCTCCTTCCTCCCCTTCCTCACCAGCATTTGTTATTGTCTTTTTGGTAAAAGCCATTTTAACTGATAGCAAGATAGCGAGATGCTATCTCATTGTAGTTTGGATTTGCACTTTCTGATGATGTTGAGTGTTTTTTCATATACCTGTTGGACATTTGTAAGTCTTCTTTAGATAAATGTCTATTCAATTGACTTGCCCATTTTTAAATGTAATTATTTGATTTTTTTTTCCTATTAAGTCGTTGGAGCTCCTTGTATATTCTCGTTATTAATCCCTTGCCAGATGGGTAGTTTTCGAATGTTTTCTCCCATCCCATGGGTTGTCTGTGCACTTACTTTATTATTTCCTTTACTGTGCAGAAGTTTTTTAACTTGACGTGGTATCACTTGTCCAATTTTGCTTTGGTTGTCTCTGCTTTGGGGGTATTACTCAAGAAGCCCTTGGCCACATAAGTGTCCTGAAGCATTTCTCTAATGTTTCCTTTTACTGTTACATAGTTTTAGGTCTTAGATTTAAGTCATTAATTCATTTTGATTTGAGTTTCATACATGGCAAGAGTCTAGTTTTATTCTTCTGTATGTGAATATCCACTTTCGCCAGCACCACTTACTGAAGACAGCTGCATGTTCTTGGCAAATTATTTAAAGATAAGTTCACTACAGAAGCATGGATTTAGTTTTCAACTTCTATTTCATGCAGCCTCATCACCACCTGCTACTGTTGAGACGACAACTAAAGAGTCCCCTGTTACCACGGCCCAACCTGCCTCACCCGGTCAAAGAGGTTTGTTCTTATTTTAAGTAATAGTTCTGGAGTCACTGTTATGATTGAGCTCCACTAAAAGGTAGGTATACCCTAACAAGCCCTGAGGAATAGGAGCTAAATACACATAGTCTCTACTCCAGAGGAATCCTCACCCCTGGAATGCCTCACAGAAATAATCCCATGAGTTAAAAACGTAAAACAACGCGGCCAAGCACGGAAATGATGGATGTGACCACGATACAGTGGGCCCGATTAAGGAGGCCCAATGGGGCAGTGGCAAGGGAGACCTGAGAGCAAACCAAGCTGGGCTCTGACCCGGACTCCACCCTGCACCTTCCACTGCCCCTGGGTGACTCACTCCGCAGGGCATCTACCCTCTTCATTTTAATATAGAGCTGGTGATGCAGCCCTTATCTCACTGTTCTCCAAAGATTAAATAAGAATATGAAAGTGCTTAGCTCAGAGGCTGATACACCCTTGGTGCCTAGTAAACGATAACTCTAAGCAAAGCTGGGTGCTGAGATAAGAGCAGCCAAGTGGCACTCACGCTCTCGTAGTCAGTGTCAAGGAAGAAGCAGAAATTCTGGAGCTGCCCCTGGAAGGGGCACGGGAGAAATCTGTCTCTCATGATACGCATTAGGGTCTATTCAGGAACCTCATTATTGATCCTTTTCTCAATTTCTGTTTTATATAGGCATTTTCAAACAATACCCACAACTATGCGCTCCTAGTGCTAAAATGAAAACTGCAGCATTACTGGCACTACAAACCAGTCCCTCCCACAAGGGAAAAGAGATTCATTTTTACTTTAAAATAGTTGCTCTGGGGTCACAATCATGATTTAACTCTGTTTACAAGAGCTGGTTGAAAATAGAAAAAAGAGTGTCTTTTGTAAGTAGAATTTGGAGAGGATACTCTAAATTTAAAATAAAGCTTGAAGGAAGACTTCAAGTGGCCATGGAATCATAAGTAATAAAAATACTGAGAAAATGTACTGAGATACAAGGGAAGCAATGTATGTTTAAAAGAACAGAGACCAAAGGAAGAAAATTAAGCTAAGTGCCTAAAACTAATTATTAGGGATCCAACTAAACTATCATATTTTCAAGTGACTTCATTGTAAAGCCAACGAGATGGTCCCAAAGCAGAAAGCATTTAAGGGCCGACTAAAAACCCACACAGCGCTATACGCTGTGCGTCCCATAAAGAATGGTTAGTATACTGGGGCATTACACTACACGCTTCTTGCATTATCTAACTTTTTTCCACATAGAAACCTAAAGAGGTATGCATTATATCCTCATTTTGCCCAAAAGAATGGAGGGATTATTAATTTATCCACGGCCGTACAAGTAGTAAGAGGCGCACTCATTACTGAAACCCCATCTGCTTTACTCCACAACTATTGGCTTCCACAAAGACAGACAAGACCCAAATAACCATTATACATAACTCCTAAGGAATGACGAAGTACCACCATCCTCGACCACATGATGCAACACAGTGTGATGTGTTATTTATAATAGTTAAATTCAAGAAAATCATGTCGTCTTGATAATAAGAGGGCTTCACGATGCCCAATGACACATAGAGACAACACAAGAAGAAACGGAAGGTGGGGATTGATGAGGGAGGTCAGCTGGGGAAGAGGCAACTGTGCTGGAAATTTCTACCATTATAATGAGGATTATAATGCATCTGTCTTTAGGTTTCTATGAGGAAAAAACTTAGGTCATGCGCGAGTGATCAGGGAATCCACTGGAACATTGGCAGATGTGACACAGCAAAGGTTTGAATTCAGACCGTGGCCTTGGCATAAATCTGTAAAATTGACAGCCACGTGACCCCCCCATTTGGGTTGGACTACTGGAGTGGTGGCTTACTACGTGTCCTTTCTTCTCCCCACTTTTACAATTTCAAAAAAAGGAACTGCTTCCTCGGTGCCTGTGGCTCAAAGGAGTAGAGTGCAGGCCCCATATACTGGAGGTGGCGAGTTCAAACCGGCTCTGGCCAAAAACTGAAAAAAAAAAAAAAGAAAAAAAAATGCACTGCTTCTTGAAGAAGTCGATAGGTAGTTTTTGAAAACTTTATGTCTTTCTCCTCACTTAATGAGATAGTTTGCTAATTTCTCACACATGAATATTTCTCGGGTCATTAATATAGGTACCGGAATTACCCATGGTAACATCAACATGACGCATTATCTCACAAACTGGTTAAAAGTCAACCAATAACTCTTTAAAAAGAATTAAGAAAAAGAAACTCAGTAAAGAATTTTATTCCTAAATAGCTTTTTTTAAAACACATGCTCTATTTATTCTCACTTATTTTGAAATTTTGCCTTTTAGAAGAAAGAAAACAAATGGAGCACATTTTCTCAGAAGCAGGTATGTTAATATTTGTCATTGTATTTTAAATTATGTATTATTGCTAGTTTCAAATGCCTTTGAAAATTAAGTGTCAGTTTTTTTCTAAAAGAGAGGAACATACGTTGTCAACTATAGACACATACAATTTTACAGGCAGAAGAACTTGTCTGAAAGTTAAAATAGGCATTTCTCATTTTTTAAATAGTTTTGGAAATAGCAAGATACAATTTGATGATAGCTTTTCATTTCCATTTGGAAGTTTTAGCTTGCTAATCCACCATGGGTAATTGAGAAGCCTCTTAAAAGCTTAAAAATGGTTGAACTTTTCTCTTCCCCACTGTAAAGAAAGCAAAGTGCTTAAAATCATCCGCATAATTGGTACCATATCAAGAAAACGATTAGTCGAGAATGGTCTGAATATGACAAACCATTCATAGATCTCAATCCTGATTGACTTTAGGCCCTGTGCCACCACTCTGGGGTCGCTTCACAACCTCTACTAAAGAGATGTCACTCCCTCCTTGCTAAGGTGTTACCAGGGATCTGCCCTCAGCCGTGCACGTGCTCATTCACCACGCTGCACATCTAACCCTCCCTTAGCTCTTGGCTGTGTCCATATTTCATGCAGGAAGTGCCATACTGCTGAGTGTAATCATGGTCTCATAAATTAAAACGAAGCGACCAGGAAGGCTGAGCAATGCCAGCAGGAGGAAAAGCTGTTTTTACTTTTTTTATTTTTAATCAATTTAGGGCTTTTCAATACAAATTAGCCAAATAAATTGTGCCATTTTATCTGTATGTCTGGCTTGCCATTCTAGTTACTTCATCTGGAAGCACCACAAATCTGCTATCAATATGGAAAGTACCTCTAACCTAATGGAATTTAATTGTTTCACTCCCAACATATAAAAGATTTGAAAAACATTTTTAGCTACTGTATTAGGGACTATACAGAAGGAAGCTTGGAAGAAATGCAAGTGTCCTGGATTCTAGTTACGCTATTACTCTAAAGTAGTTGTGTGACCTAGGCTTAGGGCTTAACAACATTAGGTTTCTTTTTATTTGTAAATTGTTTACCTGTATACCAGTTTCTTTCTAAACTAACCATTCTATGAGCATCCTTTTATTTATTAAGACATTATTATCTCTCATAACATCCAAACTATGAAGAGTTTGGGTCTTTTTTCCAAATACAGGTACTGTGTCCATTCAGGTCTTATGCACAATTCCACCTGTCAAGAAGACTGAACTTGGCATCAGAACCATTGGGTCTTGATTCTGTTGTTAGCTGTCGTGACCCTGGACATGAAACAGCCTCATTCAAAGACCCTGTTTCCCACAGAAACACTCAATTTTTTTTTTCAAATACAGTTTATTCTTAACTTTAACATTAAAAATACTCATGAGGGATTACAGCATAAGTCAATAAGAAGGGTCAAGTTTTCTAAGGTAACAAGTTTTTAGTCTTATGAGCTTTAAGATATTTTTTTTAATTATTTTTTATTGAGTCATAATTGTGTACAATAATTCAGGCTTGGAGTACAGTGTGCGGGCTTCCCATACAATCGGAGATATTTTTATCAACCTGATTAATGTAACATTCATGATATTTTCTCATTTACTATGTGAAAACAATTTTGATCCGTATTTAGATTTCTCCTGACCCTTCACATATGCACCACAAGTGTGATCTCACCCTTCATCATCTCTCCCCCCACCCTCTCCCTCCCCATCCCTCCCACATCCCTTTCCCCATCTTATTGTGCAGTAAGTGGATTGTAGCCTTCGCTTGAAAGATATAAATTTGCTTCATATTAGGGGTGTATACATTGGATACTTTTTCTTCCATTCTAGAGACACTTTGCTAAGGAGAACATGTTCCAGCCCCATCCATGTCACTATGAAAGAGGAAAAGTCACCATCCTTCTTTAAGGCTGCATAATATTCCATGGTATACATGTACCAAAGTTTATTGATCCATTCCTGTATCGTTGGGCTCTTGGGCTTCTTGAAAGACTGTATTTTCAAGGATCATTTCTTTTTTTTTTTAACAGCTTTTATTTATTTATTTATTTATTTATTTTTTGTAGAGACAGAGTCTCATTTTATTGCCCTCAGTAGAGTGCCGTGACGTCACACAGCTCACAGCAACCTCCAACTCTTGGGCTCAGGCGATTCTCTTGCCTCAGCCTCCCAAGGAACTGGGACTACAGGCGCCCGCCACAACACCCGGCTAATTTTCTGTTTTTACAGTTCGGCCAAGGCCAGGTTTGAACCCACCACCTTCGGTATATGGGGCCAGTGCCCTACTCGATTAGCCATGGGCACCGCCCTCAAGGATCATTTCTACAGTTTGTTACTAAAGAAGTTTCTCTGAATGTATAGAGCACTGAGAGTAAATAAGCTGTTTATATATTTTAAAAATTCATGGAGAATTATAACAGCAAAACAACAAATAGTAAAAACTGGAAAAACTCAATTATTAAGAGAAGAATAAATGAATTATAGTGGATTTTCATAGAGAAATACACAACATTGAAAATTAAGAAACTATATGAAATTTATCACAAAATCATAATAATGAATGAAAAAAATTAAGTTGACAGTCAGTGTGGTGGCACATCCCTATAGTTCCAGCTACTCTGAAGGCACAGGTGGGAGGATTACTTGGGCCCAGGAGGTGGAGGCTACATGCATTAAATGATAGAAGAATATGAAAAACACCATTTATATAAAGTTCCTAGTTTAGGAATTTAGACACAGTTTTAAAAAAATCAAGTAAGCAAATAATTAGCTTTAAAACTCAGGATAATGATTACCACTGGTTACACTAAGATAGGACAGTTTGGAAATGGGATTAGGAAAGGCTACAAAATAACCTGTACTGATTGTATTGATATTTTCTTTCCCAAGTTCTTAAGTTTTCATTGGTGGCCATTTAGTTACTATGCCTTTTTTCTTTTTTGTTTTTCTTTTTGAGACAGAGTCTTACTCTGCCACCCTGGTAGAATGCCGGTGGCGTCATAGCTCACAGCAACCTCAAACTCTCGGGCTCAGGTGATCCTCTTGCCTCAGCCTCCCAAGTAGCTGGGACTACAAGCACCTGCCATAGTATCTAGCTAGTTTTTCTATTTTTAGTAGAGATGGGGTCTCACTTTGCTCAGGCCAGTCTTGAACTCCTGAACTCAAGGAATCTACCCACCTTGGCCCCCCAGAATGCTAGGATTACAGGCGTGAGCCACCATGCCAGGTCTAATTACTGCTCAATAATTTATACAAATGTTTCATTATTTATTTATTTGGAGACAAGAGTCTCTATCACCCTGGGTAGAGTATAGTGGCATCATAGCTCACAGCACCCCCAAACTCTTGGGCTTGAGGAATCCTCTTGCCTCAGCCTTCCAGGTAACTGAGACCACAGGTGCCTGCCACAATACCTGGCTAGTTTTTCTATTTTTAGTAGTGATGGGGTCTTGCTCTTGCTCTGGCTGGTCTCTAATCTGTGAGCTCAAGCAATCCACCCACCTTGGCCTCCCAGAGTGCTAGGATTACAGACAGGAACCACCACACACAGTTACATTTAACTTTTAAATCTATTTTAGTGGGCTAGGTGTTGTGGCAGGTGCCTGTAGTCCCAGCTATTGGGGAGACTAAGACAGGATGATCACTTGACCTGCCTCCCCTAAGAGTTTGAGGTTGCTATGAGGTATGACGAAATGGCATCTTACTGAGGGCAGCTATGAGGTATGATGAAATGGCATCTTACTGAGGGCAACAAAGTGAGACTCTGTCTCAAAAAAAAAATACAATTTTGGTATACTATTGCATAAGAATTTAGTTTTATACATCTACGTATTTACTGCCATTATAAGAAAAGTATTTAAGCCAATGCTGGAGAGTATTTTCTTTAAAAAAATTTCAAAAGGGTAATTCTGTTACATGAGTGTATCCTTAAAGAAAAAAAAAAACTATAGACTTAAAAATCTGTGTGTTTCAACAAAAAATACTGAGTGTAGTAGTAGAGCGTGGATGAAACAAACATGCCAGGATATTGAGTAAGACTGTAAGTAACTAACAATTGAAATAAAAACAAATACAGAATATTAATCCAAATTCTTTAGTATTAAGCCAGGTGTGGGAGCTCACATCTATAATCTTAGCACTCTGGGAGGCCAAGGTAGATGAATGGCTTGAGCTCAGGAGTTCAAGACCAGCCTGAGCAAGAGGGCTAAAAAATAGCCAGGTGGTGTGGTGGCATCTGTAGTCCCAGATATGTGGGAAGTTGAGGCAAGAGGATTATTTGAGCCCAGGTGTTTGAGGTTGCTATGAGCTATGATGCCATGGCACTCTATTGAGGGCTATAAAGTGAGACTCTGTCTCAAAAAAAAAAAAAAAAGCAAAAAAATTCTTTAATATTAGATTCAACAGAAATATTTTCCTGTCAATTTTTCAGAAAATTGACAGGAAATTTGTAGACACTTATTCTCTTCCTATCTTGCATTCTGTGGACTAGCACCTTTCCATAATATACAATAAATAAATGATTCCTCTCAAATTGAGCTCTCAGAGAATTTTCCTATTTTGTAAACTCATAATAATACAAAAATAATTATTAAGTACATACTGAGTACTTACCACATGCCAAATACCATTCTAAGTGTACCTATTGACTCATTTAAGCCTCTCAAAAAAGCTATTAATTACTGTTATTATCCCCTACTTTATAGGTAAGGAAGCTGAAGTACAGAGAAGTAACTTGTTTCAACTCATACTTTCAGTTAAGTGCTGGAGATCAAGGTTCTAACCTCTCTAGTCTAGCTCTAGATTATCTTCTTCACCACCATAGAGTACTACTCACTTTATTGCCCAGGCAGAGGTCTTCGTCTAACTTAAATTGTGCCCTTTTTCTAATTCTCTGATAAGTAAGATTAGTGATTAGGATTTTCCCTCTCTCTCTCTCAGTGAGAATTGACTCTTGTCAAAATTAAACAAGGTTCAGGGCTAACTTTAGGGTTCAAATATACTGAAGAGGTAAGATAATCTCCATTTCCAAGAGATCTACTTTCCCCATGCCTGCCCCCAAACTACTTCAATCATTAGAATCCAAGAAATCTACTTCTAAGGGGGGCCCTGGAAGACTTCTAGAACTCATCCTCAGGGGAAGAATGGGGGGCACCAGTTTTAAGGCTATAAGTTCAGTGCTTAAGGGCAATGGTGAGCCTTAAACCACTACTAATTATGAGATTGTTGTCCGGCCTAGCTTCCATAGATTCACACCTAAATCCTAAAGGAAGATTTTCTGTGAGTAAAAACAGAAAGAGGTGTTTTATTTAAAACTGAGAGACTTGGAACATAGGAGATATAGTACCACAAAAGAGAAAAGAGTCCTCCTGTCTTCCGGAAAGAGCTCCAGAAGTTGGCATAAGCTTGCCACTAATGCTCTAGGAAAGTGACGGGGGCAGCCCCTTCAGCCCACAGAGGAGTCCCACATAAGAGGCAATGGGCTTATTAGGTGCTTCAGGGAGAGATGATTACATCAGAGTCAGACAGAGGATGTTGAAAATGGATGTGATTCCCAAAAGCTGAGAAGTCAGTGAGCATATAGGAAATATTTTCATGCCACCTCTTCAAATTGTAGGGAGGTACCTGAAGAAAGGTTCATAATTCAACAGATTGGAGAGTCTGTCAGACTCAGTGTGTGTTGGCTATCAGAACCTATCAAGGTGATATAGCCTGAAAAATAACAAATTGAACTCCCAAATGTTTTTCTTAAGGCTTTGAAGTCTGTCTTTGCTTAATCACTGAACAAATAACTATTAAGGAAACACTCAGCTAAGGTTTCATTTTTCTTTTTTTTTTTTAGAGACAGAGTCTCACTTTGTTGCCCTCGGTAGAGTGCAGTGGTGGCGTCACAGCTCACAGCAACCTCCAACTCTTGGGCTTAGGTGACTCTCCTGCTTCAGCCTCCCCAGTAGCTGGGACTACAGGCACCCGCCACAACGCCCGGCCATTGTTTTGTTGTTGTTGCAGTTTGGCCGGGGCTGGGCTTGAACCCGCCACCCTCGGTATATAGGCCAGCGCCCTACTCACTGAGCTAGAAGCGCCGCCCCTTTTCTTTTCTTTTCTTTTTTTTTTTTTTTGAGACAGAGTCTAACTCTGTCATCCTCAGTAGAGTGTCACAGCTCACAGCAACCTCCAACTTGTGGGCTCAAGCAATTCTCTTGCCTCAGCCTCCCGAGTAGCTGGGACTACAGGCGCCTGCCAGAACACCCGGCTATTTTTTGTTGCAGTTGCCCCTGCTATTTTTTTTTTTTTAGCTGGCCAGGGCCAGGTTTGAACCTGCCACCCTTGGAATATGGGGCCAGCACCCTACCCACTGAGCCACAGGTGCCACCCTAAAATTTCATTTTTCATTGTTTTATTCTTTAATAATTATAGATTCATGGAAAGTTTAAAAGATCATACAAAGGGGTCTTATGTACCCTTCCCCAGTTTCCCTGAATGAAGACATCTTAATAACTACATTATACTTTCAAAACCAGGAAATGAATATAGGTACAATCCATAAATCTCCAGATTTTTTTTTTCTTTAAAGACAGGGTACCTCAACTCGGCTCCCGTAACTCAGCAGTTAAGGCACTGGTCACATACACCAGGGCTAGAAGGTTTGAATCCAGCCCAGGCCTGCAAAACACCAATGACAACTACAACAAAAAAATAGCAGGGCATTGTGGTGGGTGCCTGTAGTCCCAGCTACTTAGGAGGCTGAGGCAAGAGAATCACTTAAGCTCAAGAGTTTGAGGTTGTGATGCTATAGCACTCTACTGAGGGCAACATAGTAAGAACTCTGTCTCAAAAGAAAAAAAAAGATAGGGTATCTCTCTGTCATGAGGCTGAAGTGCAGTGGTATCATCGTGGCTTACTGTAGCCTTGAACTTCTAGGCTCAAGTGATCCTCCTGCCTCAGCCTCCCAAACAGCTGACCCTCCAGACATGTGTCACTATGCACAGCTAATCGCTATTTCTTTTTTTCTTTCTTTCTGTTTTTTTTCCTCAGAGACAGAATCTCACTCTGCCACCCTTGGGTAGAGTGCTGTGGCGTCACAGCTCACAGCAACCCCCAGCTCTTGGGTTTAGGCTGAGGCAAGGCTCCAGCTCTTGCCTCAGCCTCCCAAGGAGCTGGGACTACAGGCACCGGCTACAATGCCTGGCTATTTTTTTGTTGCAGTTTGGCCAGGGCTGGGTTCAAACCCGCCACCCTCAGTATATGGGGCCAGTGCCTTCTCACTGAGCCATAGGTGCTGCCCTCTTTTTTTTTTAAGATACCGGGTCTTGGCTTGGTGCCTGTGGCTCAATGGGCTAAGGCCTGTACACCTGAGCTGGCGGGTTTGAATCCAGCCCAGGCCCGCCAAACAACAATCACGGCTGCAACCAAAAAAAAAAAAAAAAAAAAATGGCCGGGCATTGTGGCGGGCGCCTGTAGTCCCAGCTACTTGGGAGGCAGAGGCAAGAGACTCGCTTGAGCCCAGGAATTGGAAGTTGCTGTGAGCTGTGACGCCACAGCACTCTATCCAGGGTGACAGCTTGAGGCTCTGTCTCAAAAATAAATAAATAAATAAATAAATACTTCCTACCAAAGGAACATATTATTTTGGAAATAATGAATGCTAAGAAAAGTAAATTCACTTCATTTTTAGTTATTAGAATAATTAGCACAGTTCATTCTTTAAGTACAAAGATGG